>QLPD01004609.1:0-12821 GCA_003314085.1 Hymenopellis raphanipes
GATTGCACACAGAGACAGGTTGGGTAGATAATGGTAACACCCTTGTCCTCGCCCTGCTTATTCTCTACAATAATCCAAGCAATGATATATGTGTCCGGATCGCGTATGTGCGAGCCCAGACGGATGAAGGATTCGCGAAACGCTTGGACAATGCAGACGTCGGACCATGACACCAAGTGAGGAAATACGCCGGCGTCCCGTATGCAAGGAGAGATATGGGTGTACCCGCAGGCAAAGATGGGGAAAGGGAGACAAAGGACGTTGGGACCAGAATTGGATGGACGATGAGGCGAGATTGGGTTAGGTGTACCCATTCATTAGTCGGCGCGGCATACGATATCAAGAATCCGGCCTTGAGGCGACCTCGGACACATGGAGCACGGGCTACGCTGTCGATAAGGGAGTCGCGGACAGCATTGAGAGAATGGGAGACAGTTGACCGAAGGGCCTTGGGCGGGAAAGCTGGTGATACTAGGTACTGCGAGGAAAACGATGACGATTTGACGACTGTGCTCAAGTCAGCGATGTTCAACGACGACATAGCGAGCCCACCTGTCAGCCCTGACAAATCGAGGTCGTTAAACGGGTCCACTTGGATGTGCTGGAGTATCCGGAAAATATGCATACACGAAGTGGTAGCACTGGTCAATAATGAGTCGACGAGTGCGCTGTCTCCATTCTGCTGGACGATGCGCTGTTGCAGTGCTTCGATTGTTGCTGGCAGCGGTGATGAGACGACGAGGAAACCGCGGAAGAGCGAAAGATGCGTTCTGTAGTTTTTCCTACGCATTGGCGACCGTACCCAAGAGAGCGCGCCTTTAACGAGGAATGAAGTAACGACGGCCGAAAAAAGCCCGCCTAGTGAAACGACCATGAACAACTGTTGAATGGAAAACGGAAATAAGAAAACGTACAAACACGAGCATAACGTCGAGTCCCTCTCGAGACTGTCCAACCCTATCGAAAGCAGCGGCTTCTTCAACATATGTGCGCCATATGCGCGCGTTGGGCCAGGTTTCCCGGCAATACGGATCCTCAGGAAACTTCTGCTCGTAGTCGTCGCTGACGACAGGGGACGTTGTAGGTTGTTTTAGCCCCAAAATATGTCTCTCCGACTGCTCCGAGTGACCAGCTGCTCTCCTAGGCGTCGCCGTGGTTCGAGGTCGCTCGACAGTTGGTTCTGGCGAGTCTTGAGGAAGAGCTGCCTGCGTGGTATTGGCCGTCTCGTTGAGGCCCGAGTCAGAGCCTGACTGCTGTGGGTGTACATCCGGCATAGAGCGTAGACTATAGGGCCGTAGTGGCGGTGTTGAAGAGAGTGGTGGTTTGGTGTTGGTTGAGTGGGACACACTTAGATAAGATAAAAGATAAGACGCGTCCAAATACTTTTACGGATTTGAAGCCTATGGTCAAACAGTACACCAAGACGCGTGTACATAAGGGAGTCGAGACACGCGTTGGACAGTAAGCTACCCAGGCCTCCGTTAGAATTTACGCTCTCAGCTTGTCGATCCTGTCTGTGGTGATTTGGAAACACTCTGGCATGCTGGTGTCCTTCCAGGTACCGCCTGTGATAATCTTGGCCAGACCTGGAGCGCAACCAAATATACGCGCCATTCCTATTGAACACCTGTCAACACGTGAAGATACCGCCACAAATAACGCTGACCATGACCGTTGAATCCAGCTATGACATATTGTCCAGCAAGCCCAGGAACGGGACTGATAAAGGGTACAGAGTCCCCAGTCTGTATAAGCTATTAGACGCGGTAAATGTCAATGATTATCAGCGCCGTACCATGCCAAGGACACCAGTCCATCCAAACTCGTGGCCTTCACCCATGACTTCTTCCCCGAACTGAGGAAATATTCTTGAAGGCCGTCAACGCGTCGTTCTTGATCTCCTCACTATACACGTCGTCGTTCTTGGACGTGATCTCCGAGCGCGTTATTTCGCTCATCCCCGGAATTCCTCGACTCGTACCGAGAACCATCGCGCCGTCGCTCTTCCTCTGGATAAGAGAGTAGAAGTGATGCAACGCGAAGCGGAGGGAGTACGTATGTGTGATCATGTTTGTAGACGAGAAGGCGGGTGTGGGGATGATCTTGTGGGCTTGAGCGTGAGCAACGTGTGGAGCTGAGGAAGGAGCGTGGCGGCAAATGCATTCGTTGCGTGTACGACCAGGGGAGTCGTGATAGATCCTCGAGGCGTATGGACGATCCAGGTCTTATTCTCTCCAGCGGTAACAGCGTGAACAAGGAAAGGCCGAGTTCCCGGTTCATCGCGAGAATTGCGAGACAGAGCTTCGCAGGGTGTAGATTGGCAGCCATCCATTCGAAGGCGCCAAGTGCGGAAGGTACTCTAGTTACCTAGTTGAACATCAAAGATGGTGACACGGCGAATAAAAGGTACATACCTTACGCGCTTCCTCTTGCTCGTACCAGGAAATACCGGTCGTGTCGCCTCCAGCTTTCTTGTAGGACTCGAAGCTTTCCGTAACATAATTGAAAAAGTCTTCGCCCAAAATCACGTCAAAGGTCTTGCAATAGTCAAAGTCGCAATCGATGTTGTGGGTATCGATGAACTTCTTGACCAACTGTAGGACGAGTTTCTCGCGTTGGATAATCTTCATGGCCTGTTCGGGGCTAGGTATCTTTGAGAACGCGGTAAAGCCACGAAAAGCATCTAACGAAGGATGCGATTATTAGTGCTCCATTGATCAAAAATCATCTAGAAATCCTCACCTGGTCGACAATGTCCAGCGTTCCTGCCGCTGGCGCCGGAGCAGGCTTCTCGTGCCTCCAACATGACAATCTTCTTTGGTCCATTGGGAGACGTCAAGAGCTCGTATGCGGTTAAGTACCGTGCCTGCCAACCCAGAGCCAATGGCAACAGCTTCGGCCGTCTCAGGGATGGGGGACGAAGCTCCATCGTTAAGGAGAAGATTCTGACGTGCGCTGCCAGATAGACAGGCAAGGACGCTCTACCGGGAGACCTGGAGGAGGCAGAGCTCGACAGTCTGAGCGCTTGGCGAGTTCATAGTGGTGGTGATCGGTAAGAGACGAATTTGATCTCTCCTCCTTACCACCATCATCTTAATAGGTGGGTTATCATCCGCAGCTGGATCCATCCTCACTCAAGTGCTATACAGTGCTCCAGCTCTCCAACGAACGGCGTATGGGTTGCGCTACTGCCCAATGTCGACACGCAGGCTCTCCTGGCGTAACCGTATACACGCTCATCCTCAACGGCCGTTTCCTACGCTATCCCGACACGCGCTGATATTATTCACGAAAGCGGGCCTGGCAGGGTACTTTGCCTCTCCGAGGCGCCGTCTCTGCATCGACACGCTTCCATCCCCGGGAGACGTTTATCGGTATCCGCGGTGACTGCTTTATTCCCGCTCTCAGCGGCTGAGCTCGAGACCAGGCGCAGGCCAAGAGCATTTAGATTTGGATGCGTTGAGGAGGAATACCGGGTTGGAGGTCACGGATGAGGCGGGACGGGACAGCGGTTGAGGAGCGGGTGGAGCAGCCACAGGTTACGCTGTCGCGCGGTGGGTTGGTTGGGTTGTTGGGTACTTCCCCGGTCATACTCACGCTCAGGACCTTCTTACACGGACGGCGCTTCAACTACTGCCGACTCGTCACTACGGTACTCCTCCCTTTCCAACATATCCACAGACACCACCGCGCGGCCGACACATGCCAAATACCAAGCTCGCCGATGATCTTAGCCTGTCCTCTGGCACCTCGCATCGCATACAATATCTCTACTTACCTACTCTAATCTACGCCTGTTGAACGGACTGTCAGTATGACACCGTGCGTCGTAGAAATAGCTTACATTTGTACTACATATCCAAATAAATTGGTTTCTTTTGACTTCTTAACAAACTGTTAGTGCCCGTAGACGTAGGGAATAAAACTATTACCTCGTCCAACACATTTCAAGACTGCGCGACAACCAATCGAGAGTCGTGGTCCGACCGCGCTACAATTGAACTCGCGTCAATAACAGATCACAAGTAATAAAGAAACAACTCACTTTCAAAGAATCCCGTTGTATCTTCCATTGTCAAGAAACACACCGACAATCAAATCCGCGTCATACTGCGTTGTCGAAAGCGGTCTTCGAGAGCACGACTGCAAAGTTCACAGTAAGAAGGTACCGACAGAGAAAGAGCAAAGTCAAGACTTACTGCCGGCCATCCGGCGTAAAGCCGAGTAAACGAAAGAGGCTGCGATGAACATTCCCAATCAGATAGCGCGATGCCCGGTAGAAAGAAGACGTACTCGACAGGACGAGAATTCGACCGCACTCGACGAGGTGTGTTCGACTTGAATACACGTTAGCCAGCAGTGCGAGGAATGAGACCTTGAATACAAGTCGGCGGGGATCATCAAGACCTGATGGGATTTCAGTCGATAATCAAGGAGCACAAGTGCGAAGACACGACGTACCGGTTGTTGAAGGCATATTTGTTCGACGAGGGCCTCCGTCGTTGTCGTAGTTGAGGCTGAGAAAGGGTTAGTCCATGTTGAACGACATAGACCACACAAGAGTGTTGACGAACATACCGAAGAATGGAGAGCCGACAAGTTGAAACCAGCGTTGACGACAGTGGCCTTAGTCGAGGCTAATGAGAGGTTGGTCAACGTTCAAGCCGACGAAATGGCTGATGACTTACATCGACGAAAGCGTGGTCATTGGACATGGGCGAGGTCGAGGTCTGCACAATAACGTCAGCACCAACGACGATGAAGATTACAACTTGCCTTGACGAGGGATAGCATCGAATTTTGATGCTACAAGTAGTTACTATTCAATACATAACGAAGGAACGAAGGGTAGACGTACTGGAGAGCAAGAAGCAAAGCGACCCCGTGCCGAGAGACGCGGTCGACGAGAACAAGGCCAAAGGCATTGATGTCTTGAAGGTGATGAACGATCTAAAGAAAAGTCATCAACATCGGTCAAGGTCAACTCAGGGAAAGAATTCAACATACCTTCAAGACAACAAGGAGGAACAGTCAAGTCATCGACTGGCGTCGATGTAGTCCAACCTAGGGTAACCTCAACAGCAAGACCGAACAGAGTCAAGGCGCAACTGACCAAGGGAAGCAGCAATCCTTAACGAACGTGAAGGCAGGTCTAAAGAAGGGTAAGTAAATCAACCAACGCGTGTGTCGGAAAAAGTTCAACATACCGTGACTTGGGAGTGTTGTCGCCGCCATCGACAAGCGCCGCCCCGAATCGATTCGAACATGTTGAAGAGGTGGTCCCGCTTCAATGTGATCCCATAGAAAGCGGTGAGCGCCATAGAACAGTCCAATCCCGACGTCCCGCCATCCTGTTCAACGCGCCAAACGATGAGCACAAGTTCGGACATGACAATACGAAGCGGACCCGATGACGAGGTCGCGATCCCGACGAGGGTGGCATTACGACGTCAAAGAGACGACCGACAGCGTCGATATCGCAGTCGTCTTGGGTGAGAGAGGTAAGTGATAGTGGGGGGAAGGGAAGAACGGAATGGGGGACACCTTGCTGGTCCAAGGTTATATCCCATCCCCCGTAAGATCCAGATCTGACGGAATCCATACAGTTGGGATTTGAGGGTAATGACGTCGCCGTCGCTAGGCTATCCGTTTTTCTTTGCCAACCAAATTTGCGGAATGTTGGAATTCGGGCGCCACACGTAAGTTGGTTTAAAAATTGTTGTTCAATTGAAAGTATAACAAGCCAAATAATATGGCGGCTATTCGAGTAGTACTGGGAGAACATCTGGGGGAAGTGTCAGCTCCTCGAGACGAGGTATTAATGACAAGTCGAACACACCTTGAATTCCACAAGTCATAAATCGAGTCCCCTTCGACGTGAAAGTGCTCCTCAAATCAAACGTCCACGGATCCATGACATTGTCGTATCCGCGTTCTAGTCCACACCACGTAAACCAAGAAACCGTAAATGACCGCAAGAGGGTTCCACTGCGCGAACTCCAAAACGGTGTCAGAATCATGAGGCCGCGAGGTCTGCGGATCCATGCTGTCAGAAATAAAGTCTATTCAATAGCGTCAGCGCTGCCGATAAACAGAAGACGCACATTCCTTTTTGAATGGAAATCCTTTCCCGAGTTTCACGCTGACTAGAACTTGAATTCCGAGGCTCAGCGTATTTTGCGCGAGTTACGCCATAAATAAACTGCGTCCCAGAGGATGTGTAAATGAGCGATTAATGCGGCGGAGGAATTCCCTAGAAAGTTGACTCCGGATTGAAATGGGATGGGGGATGGAGGCAAGGATGCAAAGGCCGCGTCACCCTTCCCAGGCTGTCGGTCCCGACGCGATAAGATTGGCTTCAAGAGGCACCCGTAGTGCCCGTCATAGATAGCAAAAGTCGAAGTTAACGGCAACGGAAAGCGAAAGTCAAGGCGGAAAGTGAAATAAGACGCGTTTGACGCGTTGTCCCGCCCCTCGGAGTGTCGGGATTGCTGGCCAGACATTCGGAGAGTAGATTCCGAGCCGGGAGAAGCGCACCCAGGTGGAGTGAAGGCTTGAATTTCTTTAACACCAGAAACCAGCTCGGCGTGGTGAGAGTGCAAGTCCAAGTGCACTCGATCACTTGGCGTTGTCCGAATTGGGACTTGCCCTCTTACCACGACCTCGACCACATTGCTCTGAGATTCCACGACTGCGACGACGACGTCTGGACATTCTGCGCGGACCGCGGGCTGTACGGAGGAGTCATGGCGCATTGGAATGATGTTGCCGTCATTAACACTTAAAGTAAGGTTTCATTGAAACGAATCCAAAATGGTTTTCGGCTCACCTCGCATTAGGCTTTATGTATTCTGCGTGGAGACGTGCTTGAGAAGGCGATACACATGTAAAGAGAGAACCGTGTGTTATGGTGAGCGCTAATCCTTCTGTCAACATTGAACTCTATTGACACTTTGTGTCCAGGAACATAGTGCGGCTCTCGTCGGCGGTCTTGCGGTTCTATGGCGCAGTCTTATAGTTGTCGAGGATGTATGCAATGTATATGCTGAACAGTCGCCCGTCTGATCTCAAAGGTATTTTCCGTCCATCTTGACTCTCCATGTCGTTTTGTCTGAAAAAATCTTAGATTTCTCGTACATTCACTATACTAAAATGGGTATATCTACTGTAGGAAATGATATTCGACTTGTCTTCTACCTTCTTGGTGCGCGTACGGCGCTGAAGACGCGTCTTCGATTCCACAAATCGACTATGTCCCTCCCGACCTCAAACCCGACTTTATCGCCAGCCTTCCAAAGGTCTCCCGAAGCCAGCAAAAAGAGGACGAGACAATCGGCGATCTTAGGCCGGCGTCATTTCAGAACCTCGCTTGAAAATGAACAAGGTACGTACCTGATATTGAATTCCAAGGACGTGGCGCAGGATCCGGAAGCTCGGATCACCTCACAGTGTCTAGCGCTGTTACGGGCGGTCAATACATGCCCTAGGACCGACATTAACGACATATCTATAAACGTGATTAGTTTTATTCATGGCGGCGACAAACTTGGAATACACACGCTTGCCGACTTGGACGACTGGCTTGCTTAATCCCCTAAGGTTAAACACGAACACGAAGTCGCCATCGTTCCACGAGGATTCGATCTTTATTCTGGAGCCCCTGGTCTTGTCGTCAGGCTTCTTTAATGAGGGCGAGAAACAGCAAGTACGTACCTCTGATTTCTTTCGCGAGTTTCCAGCTCACGGAACTCGACCAGATCTGGATCTACGTCGAGAAACTCTGTTCGCGTCATTGCCGCTTTGCCCTGGTAATCTTCCCCAATCTGGAACATGAGGCGTCGGAGAAGTCGACGAGGATGAGTCTGGCGCCGACTCTGGATTTGAATCGCTGGGCGGGCGAGTCGGGCCATGCAAGCCCGTTACGAGATGCGCGATCCGATGACTCGGTCTGTTCTTTAAGCCCGCCCCAGCGAAAGTCCCGCAGAATTCCCTAAACCGTCATGTTCAACTTTTGAACATGACGACAGTCAAGGTAACGTACCTTCGTTTCTGCCCTGGAGAATCCCGCGGGATTAATGTAAAGCATTTGTAGATCCGCATCGCTCTGACGTCCGAATGGGACGAACTTTCTGGTGTGGTTCGAGTTCATTATGTGGCGTCTTTTCCTGGAAGTCATATTCGCTCCTACGGATCGTTTAGCGTTGAATAGAGGTGAATAGTGAAGATTTCGACCTTTTTCTCCGCTGTTCGCTTTGTCGCTGCACTTGCAAGGGGGAAGACTTGTAGTCCGGTATGAGTACAAGTTGGGATGGAGCGGGATTGGCACGAGTGATTAAGGCAGGGTAACCGGGAGTACTCGTAATCGCCTCGCTTTGTTGTCGCCTTCCTTGCCGTTCCTGCCTGGAATGTTCAACTTTTGAAGTTGAACCATTGAATGGTAATGTACCTCTATATTCACTTGAAGCCACGGAATTCACAATTGGATTTGTCCAGATCTGGATCTTCGTCAAGTACGGATGGGGTCGCGTTTCTTTGACGTGTTCGGTGCGGGTCACGACCCCGTTTCTTGAGCAGGCCATCTGATAACAGTTCTGGAACAATTGAGACGATACGGATACGGTATGAAGGTGAGATTTGCGTTTCCAACAATGGAAGTTCCTTGAATTGACCTGGAAATTGTTACTATTAGAACAGAATGACACAGAAGTCAAAATAACACGAACCTCGAGCTCGCGGCTGGCGCCACTACGACAATAGAACCTCAAGCACGATCCCGTCGTTGTATGTCAAAGCTGGCCGTGTCGCGAGGCCTCACACTAAATGAGATCACTTCAGAATGGAGCCGATTGTAGACGGGGAAACATACAAACCTCAAGCCCCATGGAAAACGACCGGAACTTCAAGACGGAAACTCCGGCACCGTTGCTTCTTAGACGCCTTTCCCTCCTTTCCACTACTGGCAGCGAAGCAGTTTTTGGAAACGTAGCCGTTGCGATCACAATTCACGAACCGGGGTCGATCGGACTGCAGAAGAGCCTGGATAATCTGCTCGATGCCAGGAAGCGTAACGAGCTCGTTAACAGTCAGTGCGGTCGGCGCAGGATTTGCAATGCTCCACCACTCGAGAAGACTGTCAGCAACGTTGTCGTAGTTAAGCTTTCCTTGTCGGACCTGGATCACCAGCGCTAAGGAAGGGGCTAGGGAAGCGAAGCGGATGGGGATCATTTGAGCACTGTCAATGGCGACCCGACAGCATTAACGACTTTCTCGAGGGGTTTGACGCCATTCACTGTCGAAGCAGATCCTACCCTCAGAGGAAGATTGTAGGATAAGGCCCTATGCGCCACAATGCTGTGGTTCTCGGCCTGAAAGCGCTCATCCCAGACCAGCTTGATCTGGCCTAGACTGGGAAGATATGCGGGCTCGCCATCGTGCACCATGGATAACAGATCATCAACAAAGTCGTCCGTGAGTAGGCATCAATGGCAGCGAGCTATGCATCGACATTGTTGATCCTCGCTTGAATAGTGGTTCTATCAGCTTCCGAGGGCATCGAGCACCCCCGGAGGATAGACCCATCCCACGCGCAGGTGTAGGATAACGCAGGAAGTGCGGTGGCAGGATTGACAGAGCTCAATAGCGGCCATGCTGTGCTGTTGGATGAATAATTAATGGCTGAAACCCAGTAAATAAATGAACAGTAAATGTGCAGATACAAGTTGGAGAGGTGTTACTATTACTAATGATGATGACCGTCCATCATAGAATTCGATTCCGAATGCGACATGTTGTGACGCGTCGGGCTTGTTTAGAGCAATTCAGTACAGGTATGCCACATTGTTGTTTATTAGTCTCTTAATCCTATCTCGTTGTACAGGCTACCAAAATGACCGACGGGAAACCAAAAAGAGGGAAGCGTGTATCTCACTGCCAATGTGAGACCTACTGCGTGTCTCTGTCCTATCAGGATCCGACTACAGGCGACTGGAAACCGGGATGCCTCCTTCCAAATAGCTCATACCATGAGCACCAAACCATTCAGAAGAGGTTGAACCATGAAAGAGCTAATAGTGCGCCATCCACGCAGTCCAATATCCTGACCTCGTCCTCGTCCAATATCCCAACCCCATCCTCATCAGCAAGTTCCAAGGCTCGTAATACGGTGTAATTCGCGTAACCGCATAATTTGGTGTAAAAAAATTCTTCGTTTTAGCTTGATTATGCCTAATTACACCTGATATGCACTTACACGATTACACTCAGCGGAACACATCGGTCATGAAAATGATCATAGAATAAGTTACCAGCAAACATGGTCCCAGAATACGAGTCATCATCAAGCAAGCAAAGTTCAAACGGGGCCAGGAGTTAGGACGTAGCGGTTGGAGAGTAAAAGGAATGCTCGTTGTTAGCACAGGCAAGCTGGCAACACGGGAATGTGCCAGAGAGTCATCCAGAAAGAGTTCACACATTAGACATTGCAATTCGTCGTTGTTATGCAAGAATGCCCGCAAAGATTGAGGGCAGACTTCAAGTCGACGATCTGTTTGATTGTCATGCCCAAACACGTCATCGATCACACCATGTTGATTTTCATTTTTTCAAAGTCCGCCAAGACGCTCTTTACCTCCAACCACGACAGCCCAGGACTAGCGAGGGGCAAGGCGTACGCAGACTACGGCAAGGCGCTACGAGGAATACCACGAGGTGTGCGAGGAGCACAGCGAGGCGCATACGAGCACCCTAGTGAGGCGTTTACGAGGGGCACAGCGAGGCCCTAATACGAGGACTATGATGATGCGCTACGAGGACTTCAACAAGGCGTGCAAGGACCACAGCGAGGCGCTACGAGGACCACAGCGAGGCGTTACGAGGACTATAACGAGGCGTGCGAGGACCACGGCGAGGCGCTACGAGGACCACAGCGAGGCGCTACGAGGACCACAGCGAGGCGCTACGAGGACCATAACGAGGCGCTACGAGGACCATAACGAGGCGTGCAAGGAACACAGCGAGGCGCATACGAGGCGTGCGAGGAACACAGCGAGGCGCATACGAGGATCACAGGAGGCGTATACGAGGATCACAGGAGGCGTATACGAGGATCACAGGAGGCGTATACGAGGACCACAGCGAGGCGCGTATGACAGACAATCATAGCGAGGCGTACGAGGAGTCTGTCCGAGGTTGCTGGCGATGAGTCCAAGCATGAAGGCGGAACCCCTCACAGCTCAAATGGGGCCAGTTGTCAGTTCACATCGAGTGGTATGTGACCTGCCGACTGCTACATGTATTGCGCTGACCGTGTTTTACAGTCTATCCTAGACCGGGACCGAAGGCTTTGGGAAAGTCTGTCTTTTGTAGTATCATTCCTGATCTTACTCTTGTGTACTCGTAGTATAATATGATTGCCTTTTCTTTTATGTCATTTGCCCCAGAATGAGTAACCAAGAAGCGGGAAACCTGGTATAATCGCGCGTAATAGCAGTCGAACCGAATTATGCCTGGATCATATCAGTTACGTATGTACCTTGTAGGATTACGGGAAAGCATAATCGCATAAATCGCGTATTTGGCGTAGGATTACGCTAAATACGGGCCTCGCAACTTGCTGATGCTGGCCCAATATCTCAACCGCCTCCTTCTCTCATATGGCTGATCATGGCATTGGTACTGACTTAGAAACTCGCGTTGACGATATTCAGCGTCGGCTGGAGATAGTCGCTGAGTGGCGTCTGACCTTTGTGAATTCCGGAACTGTAGATGCCCCACCCTTTACTTATCGCGGTGCCATGCGCTTAGACGAGGAGCAGCAGGACTTTTTTAGCCTGGTGATTCAAGATCCGTGCAATCGCGACTTTTTGGAGATCGAGGGGCGGTTGTATGAGGCGTTGCTCGCCTTGCGTCACTTGGAGGAGTCCGGCACTGCAGTAAATGTCTTAACATCCAGAGTTATGGATCTACTACTGCATATGGGCACCATAAAGGAGTCAGAATGGAAGCGTGTTCATCGGGCGTCATCGTATACGTTCAACTCTGGTGTGTTGTTTAATGCGCATTGTTTCTTCAAATTCTCATTTCTCTTAGACAAGTACTTTCTTCCCTATCCACCACAACCGGACCCTGTTCGCATCTTCTCCTTTGCCCTACTTATCATTCGTTACTTCTTCAACATGCCCATTCGTGGGATGAAAATCCTCTTAGCCGGTCACAATGAGGCTTTGAAGGCTGATCATGCGGATGCTACCCAACTACCCCAAGATCCCTCTACCCTTTCATCCCATTATCGATTACAACCGGAAACTCGCACTTACTTATGCTGTCCGGATTGCTGTCATCTGTATCCCCTCCCTCGTGCACCGAATGACCCACCTACTTGCATCCATCAGGACACTCCGGGTTCGCCGGTGTGTGGAGCGTCACTCTGGAAGGAGCATGAAGTAAATCAACAGACGCCAATCTTGAAGTATGATCATCGTTCCTTCAAAGATTGGTTGGCCCGATTACTGGCTGTACCTGGCATGGAGGAACATCTAGAGGCGTATACACAATGTCGAAAGGAGAACATCATGGATGACATTTGGCAGTCGCCGTTCTGGTGGGACTGGAAGGATCAGGATGGAATACAGTCTTTCATGGGCTCGGTGCTCCCAGATGAACTGAGACTGTTGTTTGGCTTGGGAATGGATGGATTCAATCCCTTTCACTCAAAAGAGTCTAAACAGGTTAGTGCTGCGTTAACATTGAGTGAATATTTATGATATGTTTGCCAGGTTCGATCATCTACAGCTATCTACCTTGTTTGCCTAAATCTTCCCCCC
>QLPD01004611.1:0-21129 GCA_003314085.1 Hymenopellis raphanipes
GATCAGGATCAGTGGCACGAGAGAGCGAAACGGTGTGGAGGAGCGAGGTCACTTTGATGGCGGGACTGTGAAAAGCGTGATGAATCCAAAGACGCGTCACGCCTTCATTAAAGACCATGTCATCCCTTGTGCGAACGGCGAAAGGATCTGAGGGGAGTAGTTGATTGAGACCGAGTCTCATCACCTCGGCGAGGAGGACCTCGATAATGGGGATAAAGCCTTCCAAGCCGATAACTTCACCCCCACCAGCGAAGAAGATGGCCGTCATGTGCGATATCCACACCTTTATCGTAGGTATGAGGGCAGCCATTGAGGGAATAATAGAATGCGAAGGAGATGTCGCGAAAGGGGGCTGTCTGCCGCGCTCAAGACCGATAGAGATTAACTGAAATGCTTCAAGTGCACACAGTATGGCCGGTGGAACGGTATTGGTGTTGTCATGAGTCTGGGGAATATTCTGTCTTCCTAGGAGATTTGAAATAACTGGCAGGGTTTTCTGCGGACTGACTGGCTGCAGTCGTGCAAGAAAGACCAGATCCTGTGCCGCTGCTAATGATCCAGCCTTTGCAGCAGTCGATAGTGTCTAGTATCAAAGGAGTTCAAAGAGATTATCATAATTAGAAGAAGAAATATGTCTAACGTTTACGCGAAGATTCAACGCTTCAGATGTCCTGGACATGATAATTTAAATAGCTGGTGATGATAGTTGGAATCAAGAGTGTGGTGGGCACGTGAGGTTGTTACGTTGTAGCGATCATCGCGTCTCTCAACGCGGCGTCGAAAGACTCCACTCGGCCGTGCAGTCGAGCAAAAGTTTCCCCCCCCCGCCGGACATTCATCTCCCGCAGAGCCATGTGCATGACGTGCCATGAGATCCTTCCGGTGCGCAATCAAGCAGAATTCTTCCGCCGAGAGTCCTTGACCTGAGTGATATCTGCATTGAGTGGGAACGTAGAGGTGGTGGAATCGCGATGCAATCGAGAAGGCAGCTGTCGTCTCTGCTTCAACACCGTTACATCAGGGGTTGGCAGAAGAGCATATAGATACTGGCTTGGTCTTGGGTATATCTATGACCTTACCACCTAGACACCCTATCCTTATCGATGACGGCGACGAAGCAGAATGCCATATAGAACTGTAGGAAGCAATGGCTATTATCACGTTGTACAAGTCGTTTGCCTGCCCATTTCAACTTTAGTCTTAAACACATCGTGATCAGCATCTAATTAGACGATTTGATTCTTGGTTGTTGACGAATACACTCCTTGTCGCAGCCAATCAGAATCCATATCTCCTCTTTCCGGTGTGGGTTCAAGGAATACCACGCCCCGGGATCTCTGTCCTTCATCGTTATACGTGGTGTCCAAGATACTAAGGTTGTAAATCTCGTTCCTAGTCCGGGTCTCGCCTGTAGGCTGGGAGGAGTCAGCGGAAGACGCAAAATTGCGAAGGTACGGGTACTCACAAGCTCTTGCATCGCGCCTATTCCCAGTTCCCGACGGATCTTCTTCCGCGAATTTAATGAGTCCAAGAGCGTCTAATTCGATCAGCCGCAGCGGCAGCACACTCGGACTCAACTTACGATGGTATAGATCCGACCAATAGAATAGACAAAGAATCCATGCATGTCTGTATTGTTGGCCAAGAGGAAAGACAGCATATGACCCAGCCCAAACATAGTCGCGAAGAAACCTGGATAGAACAATCAGACAGCACAATAATATATCAGAGCAAGACAAACTGACCGGTCTGGACTGCGCCTCGTATAAGCCTATTCAAGACCTTTTCAGTGGAGCGAAATCCAGTCTTTGACCGGAACAGAACGAAGGCCAAGCTGGCTACGGAGGCCAGGTCGTTAGTACCTCCGCCACCGTACAAGAAAAATGATGGCGTACAAGTGATAATGATATCGGAAGAGATTTGGAAAGTCAACCAGGGGATAACTAAATTGTACATCTCCGGGTATCGCGCCACTTCGTGTAAAAGGGCCGACCGGATCCCACAGATGAATCCAAATACCAGCTGTCCGAAGGATAGAGTGGCGGTAAAGCTGATGAAGTATTTGTTTCTGGTGAGTACATAGAGCCTGTCCAGTCGCAGATCAGTGGGAGTGCGAGAAATACTATTCCAGGGCCAACCGATGCATCAAAAATGCTTGAGACAGTACGGATGTGATGGAGTTGGCGCACCCCGTGAAGGAGATTGTCCAGCTAATGACTGTAAGCAAGCGGTTATTCAAGACATTTAGCTCCCAGAACAGTTTACGCCTCACATGCTAGATGTCCAGGATTGTCATAATTCAGGACACTGTAGGATTCAAATAATCGAGAGACTGCAATGACGAAGGAAGGAAGCGCGCATACCACATCTCCCACGCCTGGTATACGGCGCTTCACCCAGAAAAGTTAGTAAACAGGAGTGGAGATGAACTAAAGGACTTACACGCCGCTATGCACTGTATCCATGACGAACAAGACGATCACCAGAGATCTTCACAAAGGTCAATCCAACATCGAGATGGGAAGCCAGACAGTCAACTTACTTGAGCCATATGGGATCTTTGTAGCCTAGATGTACCTATGAGCGAACCACGCACCAGAATTAGGAAGGCAAGCTTACCAGAGTTCCAGTAGACAACGAATTGGAAGGTAACGATACCATACAAATACGTGTTGACTGTCGCTCGATGTGTCGGTAAATCGAACAAGAGAAGAAAGTCTGGCGTACGGAAGTGCCCCAAGAGTTGTACGCCTATTAAACTATCAGTCAACGCGCCACAAAGCCTCCGACTTGTACTGACCAATTGTCATAGAATAATCCGTTGGGCCTGCCATATCGTAAGAAAATGGTGCGCCAATATTGAGGCAGAACTGGCGAACGACTCTCGTCATGCTGAATGCGAGCGTGCATATATAGCTGGGAGACGACCTTTACGTTTGCAAAGGAGATAACTATTAAGCGACGCTGTGCTTCCTCGTCCTGCGTGTTTAACGGAGCAAGAGACCCATTCAGTCGTGGACTCGCCGTTGATACGCGCTCTGACATGTGATGCCTATACTTAGTCGCCAAGTGTAAACGAAAAACGGAGTTGCAGTAGGGTCATCGTGGTGGTTGCAAGCAAGCGTGATCGCCGGGCCGACGCCAAACGAACTTGTAACTGGACCAACATGTCGATCCTCCGAGCTTGGCAGTCTACTGAGAGGATCAACAGGCTGATGTTCTTCGGGAGCTGGGACATATGCTCCTTCGAATTCTGATTAAATCTTGATACTAATAGCGCTTCTGCTATGAAACGATCTTTTCATCGATGATGGTCCATCGTCAGGTCCTCCAAGAGTGGGTCTCCGTTCCCAGACTTTCTCCCGTGCCCGTCGATGTATGGTCCACAAGCTCTAAATTTATCAACATGTGTAATGACGACGGGACGTTATATGTTGATGGAAGAGTACCATATACACGTCGCGCTTTCCTCATTGCCGACGGTTCTTCGTCTGGTGCTCCAACAGTGGGTCCGAGTTCCCAGTCAGCTCTGATGGACCCATACGACTTCTGCTCGGCTGACAACGACCGCCGATACGCCTGCCCACTCTGACATCTCGCAATGATCTTCTCACAACGACGAACCTGGACGAGTCCCAAGCGCGGAATGTTGTTGTGCTAGTTTTCGGCTTCGTCATCAGCCTCGAGATCTACCACTCCTACATCTATTTCATGCAGTCTTCGCGATGCCGCAGTCTACATTCTGTTCTCAGATGGACTTGATACTGTTCGTGGAGTCGTATCAGGCTTCTTGAACTTGTGTTAATCGCGGACTCACTGCTTTGGTGTTGGACAAGTCATCAAGTTTGTTATGTTCAACAGCCACTAGCAGATGCAAAAATACGTAACCTCTGCTTGGATCAGTCTACGGCGCATCGTGCCCACTGCTGCCTTGAGGAGTCGCGGCGTCGACGGAGACCCTTCAAAGTTTATCTACGAGTATACAGTGCCAAGCGACGGTGACGAAGCGTTGCAGTGGGCGAAGGACACCATTATGTGGATCGACCAGAAGATGACACTACATGATCGCGAGGTTGACCTCTACAATGATTAAGTATTGGAGTCCTGCGACTGGACACTACGCGACCGACCCCGTCATCTGCCCCAGCTCGGAATCTGACACCAAATGGAATGTCCTGTATGTGCTGGTCGCTCTATCGTCCTTTGAACTAACGCCTTTGCAAGCTTCCACTCTCTTCATGCTTCTCTCGATGGCCGAGGCAGTCTACAAATGTTCGACATCTTTGTCAGGTTTTTTGAACGACCTTGTCTGCAAAGGAGTGTCTCTTCCATCGGTCTCTGAGAAATGGGGAGAAGAAACCAAGCGTCTGCTTCTATGCGTCTCATTACTTGTCGTCCGCCAGCTTGGCCTTCCTATAAAGACTCTCCTACCAAAGCCCCCGGCAGCACCTGCTCCAGAAGCTACACCACCGGTACGTGATCATCGTGAACCGATCAAATTATCAACATACACCTCCTCAGGTCATGTTCTTACGACCATTCACAATAGTGGATAAATCACCGGAGAACATCCAGAACTGCCAGGACGTCTGCCTTACCGCCGAACAGACTCTCAAGCTCCGCACAGCATGCAGAGCCCACGGGTACACCATCATCCGGAGCGCATTCTCATCGAAGAGTTTGGCATCGCCATCCGCACGCCTACACCGCTAAAAACACTGTTGTTCTGGCAATGGAATAACCGTCTGACCATCCGCGTCACGACTGGCGCCAAGTGGACCACAAATGAGGGTATTGTGGCGTACAACAAGATTTTTGAGAGATGGATCAACGATGGGTGTTGAAGAGTTCTGTGTCCCGAATGCCCATTACTATGTAGTATCATCTCGTACAAACTGAGTGTACGTATTCGATGTGAAACTATTAACGAAGTACGGTGCTATGTACAGATACACGGAACTACGGTCCCCGGTTGGTGATGCTCGTGGGCCCTTTGTACGTCCCCTTGAATTAGACGTGTATCCGTGCCCGGCCTTGATTTCCAATAGCATGTGAATAGTACAACCCGCCTGGCTCAAGTCCCTGGACACGGTTTTGAAAATGGGTTCGTGAATCTCATACCAATGTCGGATTGTTCATCTGTAGCGCACTCGCCTTCACGGCCTATCTGCATCCATCAAGTGTTCCACCTTTGAGGTATGGTAGGAGATGCGCACAATGAGAGCTGAGTACTATCTTATGCGTTCGAGAAGTTCTTTGACGGCAGTGGTCTGTGTCGAATCGGGGCTATCTACGGAGGACATCCTGTAAGTAGAGGGTGACGTGTATAGCGCGGTCGCATTTTACCTGTTGCTGGGCACGGGAAAGAGTACGCTAGAGCACGGCGTTGCGTGCAAATAGACTCTGTGTGACGAGAACTGATTGCCGGCGGCAGCGGAAGGAAGGAAAACGGTGTCCAAATTTGGAACCTCCGATCGCGCCCAGACTTGGCTCAGACCGCCACCATCCCTTTTGGTTGCTGCTTCCTCGTTGCGCTAGCCGAAACAGGGCTATCTAGCGAAGCAGTAAAGACCTTTTTGAGGCCGGGATTAAAGGTAAGCCCGCTTGGCGTATTAATTTTTTGATAACAACGCTCAAAGATCGTTCTAGTCTTCATTTTTCATCGCGATGACATTCGTTCCGTGCCCTAACCGCTCCCCGCTTCTCCTGTCTTCAATATATGCCACGGGCCACTGGCTTCTTTTGTCTCCAGACTCTTTGAGTAAAGGACGACACGTTACCTATGGGCGCCCCGTCGAGTCCCGACGCGTTTGAGCTGTGGTACTGAATAAAATGGATTCCTTATTGATTCCTTACCTGGCATATCATCCTAATACTTTATCACTTCAGACAGGTGCAGTACCCTTTACTTTCCCTCATGCATCCTGTCTAATCGCTTGGCATAGAACATGCCTGTAACTCGCGCACTGAGTACAATTCCTCATTTCGATATACCCATGGCATTTGGTTACCTCCTACCAACGTTATTTGGAAGACAGCCAGCCGACGCGGACACCCTCTATGTTGAGTCGAGACGCATCTGGAGCAGAGCGCTGATTGAGGACCTGCGAACCGGGACGACCCTCGTCTTAGCCACCAACTCTTCGCCAGATGGAATCATGCCCTCTGAGGAAGTCCTCAGCGCTTTGAAGAATAGGTTGGAATTGACGGGAGAGGCAGGCTGGTTTCCTTATTACTGAGGCGATTTGTGAAGGTTTGTTTTCGTCATCGTCTTCTGCAATACAAACTGAACTTCTTCAGCCCCATATTGTTTAATGGTAGAGGTCACGGTGGCATTTGCCCGTGTATTAGCGACGCGATCAAGACTACCAGACTACAATATGGCTCGGTAATGCAGATCGCGCCAATTCATATGCGCTTCATTACTTTCCCTCGCTTCAAAGAAGTGTGCTGACTGCTCTTCAAAACGTAGGACGTGGGTTCCGCGATAAGTTCAACCGGCACATGTGCATGAGGTTTGTATGAGGTATGTCTGGCTTGGCATCATCATTAACATCAGCACTTTGTCCGAGTACTCTTCTAGCTTTATCAGCGGTATCTCCACCACTGCTTCATTTCACGCACCCGCCATTCAGTGCAGACAGCGATCTGATAAACGTTCACGTCTACCTAATTCACTAGAGGCAGGAGACGCGTTATTCGATCGCCTTTCTTTTCCGAGTTATATCCTGGCGGACGGACCGCATTGATTCGACATCTGTCGTCTCATACGGTCAAATTGCGACTTGCAAACCGTGTTTTATCCGATGGACCCGTATTTTGACTGGATATACTTCGTCGTAAATCATAGCCGCAGGTCTGGAAATGGAAATCACGTCCAGAGATTGGCGTGGCGGCATCATCTGACTGTTTCCCGGCCTATTTGGGATGTCATCTCGTTGCTCTTCGACTCGTACGTAACGGCGTCTTTGCTCGCTCCACTCTCCACCTCGATTTATAGGCATTTCAGCGCGCTCTTGCTGATCCGGATTTGGAGAAAGATTCGTTGGTCGCTGTTGCGCCGTCTTCTTGCCGCTCTCTTCGCCCGCTCCTACGTAAACCGTTCATCTCGTGTCCGTTCGCGACATTGTTCTTGTGATCAATTTCGGTAGCAGGTGTGACTGGTCTCTTGTTTTCTGTTCCCGATGTCTTTCCCTTCGACCACCAGACTCATCATCACCGGACGTTTCTCCTGACAGTTATGCAGCATCCTTGAACGGGCTTCCAGTACTATGGAGGTGGATACTTTCTTGGGTATATAAAGGGGATGAAATCCTCGGCAGTTCTTCACTGAAGCGTTTTGTTCCTTCACCATGAAGTACTTGACTTTCCTGTCGGTCGTCCTCGGCGCTGCTGTCGCACTCGCTGCTCCCAACAACAAGAAGCGTGCGGCGTGCACTTCGGCTGTCAACATCACCCAGTCCCAGAACCCCTTCGCGAGCCGGACCCTCCATGCCAACAGCCACTATGGTAACCTCGTCCGTGCGGCGGCACAGAACATGAGCAACTCGAGTTTGCAGGCGGCGGCCCTCAAAGTCGCAGATGTCGGGTCGTTCTTATGGCTGTAAGCGTCTTGTCACATTTCACCTATTCGATTTTAACGCGTTTACAGCGATACTATTTCGACTATCCCGACGTTCGAAAGCTACCTTCAGGAAACGAGCTGCAACGAAATCTTTGGCGTCGTCATCTACGACTTGCCGGGACGTGACTGTGCTGCGAAAGCGTCCAATGGTGAATTGGCTGTCGGCCAACTTTCGACGTACAAGTCTCAGTACATTGATCGTTAGTTTCCACTCCATGGAGTGAACAAATGTATCTGATAAATTTCTTTTAGCCATTGCTGCAATCATCAAGAGGAACCCCAACATCGCCATCGCTGCTGTCATCGAGCCCGACTCTTTGCCCAACTTGGTCACCAACTCCAACCTGACCACTTGCCAACAATCCGCGTCTGGCTACCGTGACGGTGTCGTCTACGCTCTCCAGCAATTGAACCTCCCCAACGTCGCCATGTACATCGACGCTGGCCACGGCGGCTGGCTCGGATGGGACGCCAATCTGCGTAAGCCCACCCTCTCCTTGAACCCGCGTTCGTAAGATTCTCAAATTCGCATCTCAGAACCCGGAGCACAGGAGCTCGCCCGAGCCTACAAAAACGCCGGCTCGCCCGCGTCCGTGCACGGCATCGCGACCAACGTCGCCGGCTGGAACGCGTGGATCAAGAACCCGGGCGAGTTCGAGAACACGCCTGACGGGCAGTACGACAAGTGCCAGGACGAGCAGCGGTACGTGACCATCTTTGGCGCGGCGCTCCAGACCGCGGGCATGCCCAACCACGCGATCGTCGACACGGGGCGCAACGCCGTACAGGGCCTCCGCCTCGAGTGGGGCGACTGGTGCAACGTCAACGGCGCCGGCTTTGGTGTGCGCCCGACTGCCAGCACGGGGACGTCCCTCGCTGATGCGTTTGTGTGGGTGAAACCGGGAGGTGAATCGGACGGTACGAGTAACACGTCTGCTACGCGCTACGACTCTTTCTGTGGCAAAGCTGATGGTAAGTATTTTCTACTGGCTATGAACTTTGGCTGATACTTGATTCCGATAGCGTTCAAGCCGGCTCCTGAGGCAGGTCAATGGAACCAGGCATACTTTGAGATGTTGTTGAAGAATGCTATCCCGCAATTCTGAGCATTTTTATCGAACGAGTTGTTTATGTAGTATATCATAATGTGATCATTGGGGGAGCTACAAATGAGTCTGCCTTTCTGTCTGCAACAACTCATTCCGACCATATTGAACAAGTGGATAAACAGTGTGTCGCTTATCTTTCGGCTGTACACAGGCAATAGTTTCACGAGTGAGGAAACAGAACAATCCAGAGCCTTAAATTGACTAGTGATAAGCCTTCTAAAGAAGGTCCCACTCATAATCTACAACCACCTAACCTATAAGCAAGGATGCCCAATCATGCATCTCCCCCGATACACCCCGGTTTCCTACCTACCGAACCTCAAGAAAGCAGCAGACATGTTACATAGAGCAATGAACCAACTAGTGATAGTAAGAATACCTTCTAAAGAATGTCCCATAATAATCTACAACCACCTACTAGTACTTATAAGCAAAGATGAGATATCCTCAACCCCCACTTCCTCAAAATCCTAAACGTCTCTTCCCAATCATGCATCTCCCTCCCATACACCCCCAGCGCCACAGACTCCAACCGCTCCCCATGCGCCTTCCCATACCACCTCGACTCAATTACATCCAAAACCACTCTTTCCAACTCTCCCTGCCACGAGTTCCACACAAACTCGACGCGGCTAAGCTTCCGACAAATTCTCCTGGCCAAATGGTTCCCGCTTAACGTCAGAAACACCTGCGCCGTCAAACACCCACTGCCAGTGCCACGCAGCTCTTTCATGGAAAGGCGTGTGAGGTCTGTAAAAGCAGAGGACGACAAAAGGCGGATGAGGTCTTCCGGCGATACGATGTCCTCCAGATCGTCTAGTACCAGCTCACCAATGTGAGCCGTGGACCGCTCGAGCAGCCGACGAACCCCATCGACGGCGGTGGTTCCCAGCGCGCCTGTAAGCGTGAGATGCGAGAGTGAAGGAAAATGGAGTTTATCGAGACAAGCCGCGCCGCGGCAGCCAGAGCTCCATGAGAATGAGTTGACGGAGGGAAGAGTTATAATAGTAGACGATGATGGATTGCTCTCCTCCCCCGACTCGAGAAAGTCAGGAAGCGAAAGACATAGAGAAGTGAGATGGGGCATCTGCGACAGACAATCGCATACAGCCGCCAGTGCCACTGATTTTGCGTGATCCCCAATTCGGAGCTCGAGATGCTGAAGATTGTCAAATGCAGCTGGTGGGAGTACAGCGTTGGTTGGAAGCGCGTCGATATAAATCAGACGCGTGAGGTTCGCCAACGACAACGACAACGAAGGCAGCTTGAGAAGCGACGACTTCCTGATCACCGTCAACTCCTCCAACCTCGACAACGACAAATCCCCCACCTTTCCAAGCTCAGGCAGGACATCTTCACTAATCGTCAACCTCCGCCATCTCTCATGGGACTGGGCCAGAAGAGACGACATCCCAGCCGACATCCCAATGAGCGTCACATCCAACATCTCCCCTCTCGAGAACGCGACAGCCTGAGCCCCCGCAACGATCCCATTCCTTCTCGGGATGTCCTGCCGTTCGCGCTCATCCCTGGGACTCCACCATTCCGTCAAAGTAGAAGGAACGTCAATGATGTTTATACACGCCCATAAACCCGGACACGAAGCCGTGATATTAAACCACTTTACACACACCCCACGAAGTATGCTCGCCGGGTGCCGATTATCCTCCCTGCTCGTATAGTCGTGACACACGTATCGAAACACGATCCCAAGTATCCGCGGAGTGAGTCTCCGAATAGGCGATGACAACCCCCTCTGCTGGACAAGATATTGCTGTAATTTGTGCCGATCACTTTCCAACTTTTTCAGCACGCGTTGGACGTGCGCAATCGTCTCATCGTAGAGCGCAACCTCGCGCGCCACCTCCGCGACAAGCGGCTCGAGCCTCTCGAGCTCAGCCCTTGATGGGAATATAGAGCTCCGCAGACGCGCGAGGGGTTCGCTAGCGGGAAGGGGACGGCGGGGATGAGAGGGAAGGGACTGCTTGCACGCAGTGCAGAGGCGTGTCTTCGAAGGCCATACATCATCCGGAACTGTCGCTAATGGTTGAGTGTGCTGGACAGAGCCTGGAAACGAGCAGCACATACCGAGCATCATGGTGGTCTGACGCCACGTTGCTAATTAGGGGACGCGGAACGGCGTTCAAATTAAAGAAGCTTGTTTCATTCAGGGAGTGGTAAGCGAAATTCCGGCCTCGTACGCGCCTATTTTCACGAAGCGAGGATTACGCACTCGGCCGGCCTGGACATGGATTACTGAACGAGAGAGTCAGCACGACTACGCTGGACTGTTTTGACTTGTCAAACACGTACTACTCAAGCTTGAACAATATGAGATCCAAATTGAATAAAATTGCCCCCTGCTAATCAATTACTTACTCATTAATAAAAGCGTGGTAAATCGCCATTTCGAAGTGTGCATCTCTGTACGTCCTACAGTTAATGGATGGTCAACAATACTGCTTGTCACAACAACCATGCACGTACTACTCTTGTCCATTAAGAGCACACTAATTACGCCACACCCTCGGTCTCGCTCTCCTCCGTTGACGGGACCGACTCGGGGTCCATGGCACAGCCGCTGTAACGTATCCCGAACACGGTCCGCCAAACAGCCCCAATCTCAATTGCGAGTCGGAGAACGGGCAGATGTTCTAGCCCACTCTGATGTCGACGTAGGAAGCGCATGCCGACATTCAGTCGGAGAGCGTAAATATGTGCCCCATGTGATAGTCCGGCGTCGATCAGAGGCGCCTCACGAGAGGAGGGATGGTCCACTAGCAAACATCTGTCGCTTCTGGCTACAACGATTCAGCGATGAAGACTCGCAATAAGCGTATGATTCAGCCTACAACCTTGGAATGAAAAAACTGATCCTAAGTGGAACAAAGAACTCACCTAACACTTTCTCCTCCCTTCAACAAAAACCTTAGCCGCCTCCCGCACCGGCATAGCAACAATCTTCGTCTCTCCAACCCTGTCGCACATCATCCTTCACTCACCTCAGCCCTCTGCCTCTGCTTTTCAAACCACTCATCACTCCCATCCCCATCAACAATCCCCCTCATCCCCGCCAAACACTCCTCCCAAGCAACATGATCCTGCACACAACTCTTCGCTAATCCCAAAAGCGCATCTCTCGCACCCACACGAGTCGAGCACTGAACGCCGAGCGTCAAACACGAGTTCAAAAGATTATTGGTCTTCAACTCGAAAAGGTAATCCAGCTGGTTATGCGCCACCGACTGTACCAGCGTCGTTGAAGGCGCCACAATCCCCATAACATGAGTACCCCCAAACAGAGCATGGCACAGTAATCATCACCAAGCGCCAGCCAGCGACGCGGAAGGCGTCATATACGACTTGAAGCATTGCCGAAGGAACTTGCATAGCGTTTGGAAACACGCATAGAGCGCGCCTTGGAAAAATGTGGATGAGGCGGGCGGGTGACGCCATTCCCTGTCATTGAAGACAACCTCGATAAGCCGCTGCAATTGCACAAGTCGTTACATCACCATAATCCAACCTACCAGACTAAAATGAGCGACTGATACTGCACCACACATTTAACTCACCTAACACTTTCTCCTCCTTTCACCAGAAACCCCATTCACCTCCGCCACCTCCCCCCGCCCATTCTCCAACACCCCAATCGCCTGCCTCACACCCTCCTTCACCTCCTCAACATCCACCTCACCCCCCACCCTCACCCTCTGCTTCTCAAACCACCCATCACTCTCAGGGCCATCACTATCAACAATCCCCCTCATACCCACCAAACACGCCTCCCAAACACCTTCATCCCGACACCTCACCAACCGCGCCAACGCCTCCCTCGCACCCACACCCACACCCGCCCTCATGCTCAGCGCCACACACACATTCAACAGATTCTCGGAAGTCCCCACCTCATCAAACAGGTAATCCAGCTGATTATACACCACAGACCTTCCCAGCGTCGTCGACGGCGCAACGACACCCACAACATACCCCTCCACCATAGCCCCAAACAATGGGTGGCACAAGCAGTCATGGCCAAGCTTCAGCGCGCCAGCGGCGCGAAAAGCTTCATATACGACCGCAATATGCACTTTGAAGCACTGCCGCAGGAACTTGCAGAGCGTCTGGAAATACGCATAGAGCGCGCCTTCAAAGAATGTGGATGAAGCAGGCGGATGGCGCCATTCCTTGTCATTAAAGACAACCTCAATAAGTCGCTGAAGAGGAACGAGCGCAAGAGACGAGGGAGCGATACGCAATGCCATGGGCAAGAAACCGTTCTTCAGGCGCGCTGGAATGCCAAGAAGCATAGTGTACGTTTCCAGAACGCATATCCTCGCCGTCCATACATCAAGATCGCTTGAACCCGACGCAAAGACGCGAGACTGTAAAATGCGCTCCAATGCATTAAAGATCGCATGCGTTTCCGCCACATTCAGGTCGGGGCAGTACGCGACACATCGTTCCAGCTCCTGCGTAGTATGAAGGAAAAGAAGCAGAACGGGAAACGGCGGGGTAGTGTCTGCGTCGACGCCAAGCGGACTGCGAAGCAGGAGAAAGTTGATGACAGACACGAGAAGCTGGATCCGCGGGCGAATGAGGGTATCGCGTGAGACGGGGTTGAAGCCCGTCTGCGTGAACGCACGAAGCATAGCTTCAACCACGACATCGTACAAATAGACGTTAACGCTCTGGCGGATGAGCATGGCATCCGGAGCACCGCTGAGCGTGGGTGCTTGCCTCACCGACCAGTTCTGCGTAGAGGCGTCGAGCAAAGACCCACACATCATCACCCAGCTATCCACATTCTGCTCCAAGGAGCGAACGTTGATATCTGCAGCCCGCGTAATGAGGCTTGCCCAAACCATCGGAGGTAGACGAACATCCATCTTCTTCAGCAGCACGCTTATAAGGAGCTCCATCGACCGCGCACTCCAATAGGGCGACAGAAGGTCTGTTCTAAAGTGACTCGTCAGAGCCACGGCGGTAAGGTTCACACTCGCTGTTTCTGGCAGCTTCAAAATCGGGACAAGGGGTGCGTGAACGACCTTTGGGGGGAGGACGAGCTCGAAGCGAAGCAGCCGCTCAAGCTTGGACTCTTCTCCTGGTGCAGGCGAGACGATATCATCGAAACGAGTCGCAACAAGGCATGACTTTGTAAGGTCTGCGTGGTCTGCCAATATATCCGAGTTTTGGAACTTGCAGCGCACGTCCTCAATCGACGACATAGGGAGGCCGCCGATGGCTTGGATAACGATGCTACGGACGCTGGTATTTGAGGAAAGGGTATAAAACCAGTAAAGCGCGTCAATGCACAAGGTAGGAACGATGGACCTAACCGTATCCAATTCGATTTCACGAAGACTCTTGAAATAGAGTCCGGGATGATTGACGGGAAGGAGGAGCTCTTGGGCGTAGAAGAAAGAAGCGTGAATGAGGCTGCCCAGCGGGGTCTGATACGGGCACTGGGGAAAGCGAAGAGGGAGTAGAGTGACCATGATATAGGCAACATAGACAATAGCGCCGACACTAATAATGAACCAGGCAATTGGTGCGTGGATTTGGATAAGGAAAAGCGCGAGTCCTATAAAGAACAAGGCGAGGGCGAGGTGCATGAGCACGGGGAGAAGGCCGATAATGATGGGGACATGCCAGAGCTGTAGGCCGCGGTAGCGATATTGGCGGATACAACTTCTCTCGCGGGGCGTACCGGAGGGGATTATGGTATAGTGGTGGAGCCATTGCTTGATCAAGCCCGAGATGAGAGCGGTGATCAAGCTCATGGTAAGGCTCGTAAACCATAGTCCGTTGACCCATATGTTCTGTAGAGTCGGGGAGAATGCGTCCAAGTCTGGGATGGAGGGCTCGAACGTGCTATTGGTTTGTAGGGTGACGAGATCAATGAGGAGGGAGGTGGATAATTGCTGGTAGTCTGGCTGGAGATTCTGGTACCCTTCAACCGCGAATGTGCTCACTACTGCAGAGAACAGTCCGGCCTGCAGTGGGTCAGAAATGGTCAAAGGCAGTGAATGGTTTGCTCACGAATACAAGCAACACATCAATCGTATCCCTCCAATCCTCTACGACTTCCACGTCGAATTTCTGCGATTCTTCGATATATGCGCGCCATACTCTGGCCGTAGGAGAGCATTCAGCGTAGATAGGGTCCTCTGGATATTTTTCCTCATAATCAAACGCGCCTATAGGAATATCGACAAAAGCGGCGAAGGGAAGGAACGATCCTACGCACCGTAGACAGTTGCTCGAGCACGTTGCCGGACACCAAAGATCTTGCTTTTCTTCCTCCTCATTTCTGCGTATTCGGGAATCTGCTCAGAGCTGGACTCCGCCGACAACGACGGCGCGTCGTCCTCGTTGTGACGCCCATTCACGTTCATTGCTGGTCGTCGTTGAGAACCAAGTAGAATAACAACGAGACATTTTCGCGATTTGATGGTGGTGGTCTGATGGCAACCCTGCTCCTGCGCGGGCTTGGGCTTTCGCCAGCATCACGTTTTCTCAATGCTCTGTATTGACTCTGGGTATATGGCCATTCTTCTTTGAGTCGATTTCAATATTTGTATTGATCAACGCCTTCTGTGGCGTTTCACGCTAACAGCCTGTGTCCGCTCATAAAGGCTGCTAATAACTTTGCTGTCCGGATCCTACTCGTACTCTTCGCGTCTCTGTGTGCTGCTGCCGCTGTGAGCTTCGCTTATCTCGGCATGGTGTTCATCGTCAATCGCACTATCTTGCTTCATAGCTCAACGCCACAATTCGTCCAAGGTCTCTGACGCGTCTTCATCCTCTCCGCTTTCCGCTCCGAGACAACGAAAGACGCAGCTGTTGGGAGTTCTGTTCCTTGACCTCCTGCACGATTGGATCTTCAATCGGGTTGACAGCGAAAGGTACGCCGCATTTGTGTTGTCAACGAGGATACGAATTTCCTCTCCTTTATAGCTAATGCTTGACAGTTACAAAGAGAATGGCGAATAATATCATCGTAGAGATGTTCGCTCCATGTTGCAAATGACTGGCGTCCTGATTGTAACGATTCTTATTCGCGAATTCGAAGCGAGCGTATCTGTCTGCATGACGCATCACCTCGAGTCCGAGACTGCAGTAGCCGCGTGATGTGCAGCGGCGGAATTGTACACTCACCTTTCGAAAGATATAATCCTGGGACTGGAATGGAAGATGGCTGACACTTAAGTTGACCGTAAGATTCCCAATTTTCAGCCATCTCTTCATAAACTAATCTTGTCCTTCAGACCTATATATTTAGAAGCCGTTCAAACATTGATATAAACTTTCCTGTGCAGAGAAAGGAGATTCTTCTCTTCACGGCAATGACAGCTAGTCATCCGAGGCAGCATCTCCGAGGAAAGCTATGCTAGTACTACCCAGTCCATTGTACTGTTCACTCTCGCACCAGAGAATGATAGTAGGCGACGCTGACTTAGACCCAGACTGCAGCGGAATTGTACAGCAACAGGGAACGAATGGAAGAACTTGAAATAGGTTGATGTGATGTATCATGCCGCGCTGCCATCATATACAGCTATTGATTCGATGTCCACGCACAGAAAACAGCATTCCCTTGCTTGCCTCTTGCTCCCATCATCATGCCCGCTCAGGACGTCTTCGCCGCTGACCGCTCTGGATATCATTCTACTAGCGACGAGGATGCGGAATCTGACTACAAGAGTTGCCGGTCCTATGATGAAGACGTACATGGCACGGAGGAGGATTGCTGGGATGAGGATGTCGAGGTTACAAGTTTGGATGAGGATATTGAGATTCTTCAGCTCACATCGGTTGGCTACGGTCTAAATGAATGGGTGCCCATGGCGCCAAGGTTTGTAGCTTGCCAATCCCTCTCCGTGGAGCACACTTCTCACTTTGATGCTTTAGCGACGTCAAACATTTTTTTGAGACTGAGATAGGGTTGGACAAAGGATGGGTTTTGGCAAGTGAGCATGAGCAATGGTTTGATGCCCTGGCGGATGTTCGAGAGAGGAGCCTGGATGCTCTGGCTGTACTTTCTGATACCGTAGGTGGGCCGGCAAGAGAGGAGTGGCATCAGATTCTTTCTGATCAGAAAATGCATGGCTGGGTGAGTATATGTTACAATGAATTGCTCATGTCGTCTGATTTATAGACGGCGAACTATTGCGATGCACTTCAGGCACTGCCACTGGCATCATGTCCAGCACAAGAACTTGGACTGACACTGACTGGTGGGACTTCGACTGCTTCTACATTCCCGGTCAAAATATGTACCAGTACTCGTTCACCACAAGTTTGGTTGAGGAAAGGATTTTCATTGATCCTTCACCTGACAGACCATGGAAGGATCTTGCGGACGTCATGCAGATTACCCTCCCGTACTTCCGAGAGATGTCCGCTCGTGTTGACGCCCTCTCAAAGCTTCATCGTGTAGGCTCCTCATCCAGCTCTTCCGACTCGACACCGACTTTTGGACCGACAACTGCGGCGAACCTTATTACATGCCTTGACGTAGCAGAGAGTGTCGCGAAACTGGTACCAGTGTTTGGAGCTGTTCTCGAAGGTACATGTGGAATCCTGCGAAAGATCGTCCAAGCTGCAGAGGTAGGTGAATGGTGTTACGTGCTAATTAACACTAACGGATATGCCTGCGACAGGGTGCTCGCACTGCCCGCGACGAGTGCAAGGCTCTCGCAGAGCACACTTCGTGTATTACGCTTGCGATCATCAACGAGATTGGCTCCAGGTCAACTGGGGGCGGGCAGAAATGAAGAAGATTTGGGATCTATCTGGGTACGATCCACATTCAGACCTCAAATCACATGTCTAACTTGGCTGATAGCACCATCGGTGATGTTAACCAGAGTCTAGAGAATCCAGAAACTGTCCAAGCTCGGGAAGCTGGAGTACTTCGCCAAGCGCGCAAAGATTAGAGACCAGGTTCAAGATCTACGCACACAAGTGGATAACGCGCGGATCTCATTTCAGGTTCGCCTTCTACCCCTTTACCAACCGAAGTCTTCCTCACGCTCCGTCTGAAAGATTGGCAACGATATCACGACGACTCGATTACTCCATGACCTCACGATGATGCAGGCAAGGCTCATGTCGCGTGTCGACGATATCCACCAGGTTCAGATGAGGATGGATTGTAAGCTGGATACGACCCACAGGAAACTAGATATGATTCTAGTAAAGGTTCATTACCATTTCTCATCCGATTGGTGATTTACTCACCGTCCGTTTCGATAGATGCGCCTCGGTGGGTCCGGGGATAGTGGTCAAGCTCGTTTGGTTGAAGTGAATTCTGTGGACTGATACAATATGATATGGCAAAGTGTCCTGAACACGTTTATCTTGCCATTTCCGCGTGACTTGGATGGAATTTCTCGTCGCAATCCACTGATTGTTTTCTGTTATATCATTCTATTCACCCACCCCAGCATAATATACTTCATATCACTTCAATCTGGCCTCCGAGTCTGTGTCTTTATTTCTGCTTTATCGATCCCCAACGGCTTCAAGTGTGAGCGCCGTAACCCATTTCCTCAAACTTATCTTTCACCGTGGAATCTCGCAGTACACAGAGCTTAGATCCCACAGGCAGTGCTGGTGAACACAGAACAGCCTCGGTGTTTCCTATCCTCCGACTTCGTTTCCTAGTACCGGTGGCGAATCACCGCACTACCGTTTAAGTACCCATTGTATGGGAGTTTGCAAAACTACGATTTGAACGGCGGGCAGTCATGTCTTTTCTTAGACTTTCTGCTCTTCGATCTTCCAATGGGAATGTAATCATATATTTACACGGAGAGAACCAGAACCACGATTCGTAGGTTCAAGTATGAACATAGAGGTAAAAGACTAAGGAGCCTAGTACAGCTCCTAAACATATCGGTGGCTATGTACCGAATCGTGCGCGATATTCTTTCACACAACCAGCAAGCACCTGACGATTCACGCATCTCTTATCACCGACTGTTGACAACTCACGCACCATCACCTGTGATGCAGCCGGCTGGCAATATTCACTGCTCCGAATTGGTTGGCGAGGAACAGTGCCGTTACGTACACGTGATGGCGCTTCCTTTCTGCCACCATGGCCTTGATTCGCGATCCGGCCAGCCACGCCACTTTCATTGGGTTCACAGTCCAAGGTACACGTCAAACTGGCTACCAGTGCCATCTTCGTACCGCCTGGTCTCCTTCATCAACGTCATTGGCAATTGCCCCTGCGGTACTACTACCAGGGCGCGTTCGTTCCAGAACAACTCGCATGTGCTCGGCATTCGCACTCTTCCCCAAAATCGAGACATTTAATGTCTTCAGCACGGGTACGTCGCGTTATCCACCAGTTTTGCTACGACATTCTCAACATGCTTCAGTTTGTTGTCACAAGGCCAGCTTCTCGATCATTCTGAGCTGTATTATCTCTTAGCGGCCGTATTACGGTACGACTCACCAATCGTGAACGCCGTGCACTCTTGAACGTGTTGGCAGGTTCTTAGCTGCATTGTCGCGAGACGCGCTCCTCGACTCGCTGCAACACGCTTCCCGGCATACGCCAACCGTTCTTTATCAACGGTGCCATCAACAAGCTCATCCAGACATAGCCGTATCCTTTCCTTTGCGTCTCTGGCAACAACGCGATTCTTGGCTCCCCAAACAAGACGAATCGCGGCGAGTGCCGTCATCAGGACTCGCCACGCGCAGCATACCAATAGTGTCTGGATGGACTACTGGTCGTTCCACGGCGGCGGTAGAGTCATATTAGGTCGAACAGACTATTCTATAGTACACGGAGAAGTCCTCAACATCCCTTCTCTCGTCGAGGCTGGTTTACGAGGTAGTCGTTCGAATGAAGCTCGGCACCAAGTTTACTGTGCGCGTCCGTAAGCATCTCAACTTTTGCATGATTTCTCAGTACTAAGATCTCATTTCTAGAGCAATTCGAGAATGTCGCCTCCTCGTCTCGGCGCATATACTGCCAGATGTTACTCATATGCCGACGCGATGCGGTTCTATGATACTTAAATTCGAAATGCTTCCTCGCAACAGCTTGTCCAGCGCTGAGCGCGTCAGTAACATTTGGAGCAGTGGCGTACGATTCGCGTGTGGGCTGTGAACTCCATATTTCGGAAGCGTCCTTGCCGCCATCGCGACCACATCCAGCCCAGTCGCTACGCCCTCACCGCAGTTAGCCTCCAAGTCAGTTGCGTCTCGAATGGATGTTAGCCACCAACTACCGCTGCAACAATCGTGTATCTGACAGAGAAAACGGTTCTCCTGTGTGTCCTTGAAGGCACGCATTTCGAGTTTAACCAAGAGTTTGACATAGGTATGTAAGTCAATCGAACTGGTAGTGTGTAAAGCATATCATAGACCAAATTCGCGATGAGTGCGTAGGATTCGCGTTTATTGATCCCAGCCTTAATTGCAGCCTGGGCAGGGGTATGCTTATGTCAGCGATGCCTTTTCTCCCAGACCGTCACCAAGTCGGCGTCTCGAGTACAAACCAGGACAGCGTGTTCTGCGTTTTCCGCGCTCTCACCACACAGGCGGCACAACCGTTCGTTCCGGGGCACAAACGGGTGATATCTCGAGCCTGAGACTGCAGTAGCTGCGTGATTATGTGCCGACGCGATGTGGAGTGGCGGAATTGTGCGCTCACCTTTCGAAAGACATAATCCTGGGACTGGAATCGAAGATGGCTGACACTTAAGTTGACGGTAAGATTCCCAATTTTCAGCCATCTCTTCATAAACTAATCTAGATCTTGTCCTTCAGACCTCTACATTAGAAGCTGTTCAAACGTTAATATAACCTTTCCTGTACAGAGAAAGGAGATCTTTTCTTCACGGCAATGACAGCTAGTCGTCCGAGGCAACATCTCCCAGGGAAGCTGTGCTAGTACTCACACTCCATTTTCCTGTCCACTCTCGAGCCAGACTTGGCAAACACCGATGACGAATCGACACTAGAGTGATAGTAGGCGACGCTGACTTGGACTCAGACTCCAGCGGAATCGTAGGCAGCCACAGGGAATGAAGACCATGAATGGAAGAACTTGAAATAGGTTGCTGTGACGTATCATGCCGCTCTGCCATCATATACAGCTATTGATTCGATGTCCCTGCACAGACAACAGCATTCTCTCGCTTGCCTCTTGCTCCCATCATCATGCCCGCTCAGGACGTCTTCGCGGCCGATCGCTCTGGATATGAATCTGCTAGCGACGAGGATGCGGAATCCGACCATGGGAGTTGCCGGTCCTACGAGGATGAAGACGTGGATGGTACGGAGGAGGATTGCTGGGATGAGGACGACGAGGCTATACGTCTGGATGAGGATATTGAGATTCTTCAGGCGGTTAGGATCGAAGATGGT
>QLPD01004617.1:0-10448 GCA_003314085.1 Hymenopellis raphanipes
CATTGGCATGATCCCGAGGAAGCGCGCAAGGTGGGATTTATGGCTTGAAGGAGTAGGCACGCAGCGCGCAGTGTAGGTTCATACGTGTAACTTATTTATGACCCTGGGGAAACGAATGCGGATGCACTTCGCTTTGTGCGCACCTATCACTAATTCAGTGTATTTCACTGTGGAGGCGTGCGACGTCGAAAATCAACCTCTGAAATCAATGTCAGCGACATGGGTCATAGGCTGAATATCAATGTACCCGCCATAGATTGAATTTCGTCCTCTTAGTGCAAAAATCCATGTTGATATAACCAGGCTTTTGGTGGTGCTCTGTAGGTTGATTATCGATGAAGCAGACAATCAATTTAGTTGTTTCATTCCAGTGAACAAGACAGTGATCTTGGCGGCTGGGGAAAAGATTTTGTGCTGGAAAAAAGGCTGTCGCATGGCATGTGAGCGAGTCAGAGAATCGAAAAAACCTGTCATGTTCGTCCCCAATACGGCACCTCGTACAGGCGCGTAATTTAGTGTGGATGACCTCCACCTCAAAGAAACGAAAGAATAGCCGCAATGAGGGGTTGCAGTCCTTGATTCAAGGTGTCCTTGTAATCCAACTTAGCACCGTACAACATGCCAGGACTACAAGGACAGTACCACAACAAAGACTAAAGCATTCTAAACTACCGTATCCAGACCAAGAATCTCAAGCATCATCCTCCCAATTATCAGGAACATCCACATCCACACTACTCGGCGCAGGAGCCTGCCGCGCCCCAGGCGGACGATACACCCCCTGCACAACAGGTCGACGCGCCTCCACCGGTACCGGCACAGGCGGCGTAGCAGCCCGACTTGCCCCCGCAGGCGGCGTCGCCCACCCTCTACTAGTACTAGCAGTAGGCGCACTCGGCTTCTGAACGTTAACTACCACAGGCGTCGCACGCAGATTCCCAAGTTTGCCCAAATTGGGCCGCGATCCCGCGAGCACCTGCGACGAAAGAAGAGGCGCCGGAATCCTTGTGTCGATCCGACGGATGAGTTCAACGCTAAATCGTTGGTTGTCAAAAGTCAACATGAAAACCACGAACGGAGAAAAGCTCACCTTCGATGAGGCTCTTGATCCACCATCCGGTAATCCATGCGATAAACACCAGCCAACTACCAAGCTTGATCAATACGACGACACACGTACAAGAACAAAACAAACCTCAATGACAAACTTCCTGCGCTCCACAGGCATCTGTGGCAAAACCTGCGTCTTCCGCCCAGACGACACAAACTCCGCAAACGCCTTCTCCACCACCGACAGAAACTTGTCGTTTGACCTCGCAAAGCCCAATAATTCATCACTGTACACAGCGGGTCCACCTGCGCTCTTGTCGCGCGAGGCCGTGTTGATCCCAAGCGCGTCCGCCAACCTCGCATTGCGCTTAGCGATCTCGCACTCTGTCGTGCACTTGAGGATATCGCTTCGCCCATTTGTGTTGGTGGTACTACGCCCACATCGAACAGATTGTTTGATCCTTCCACATGGACAGGAAAGGGATACAATCGTCTGGCACGGTTCCTTCTCGGAGCAGGCGGACGGGGCATGACACGGTTCCGTACACGGATGATGTCCAGGAAGGCTAAATCCAAGTTAGCTCTCTTTTCATCTAGTAGCAGGAGAAATGAAAACTTACCACATCTTTCTAGACTTTCCACAAGGCATCGTACAAGCCCCACACTCATCAGCGTGACATACACGCTCGCAGTGGTGAAACCCGCATTCAAGGAGTTTCCCACATACAGTCCCACACCCAATTTTGTCCCTGTCGAGCGAGCAACGAACGTTACCCACCATCTTGGCACCACAGGCGCAGAGCTTTGTGGTTAAGAAAGGACACGGCGGACAGGACACGTCGTCACCATGACAGACATGGGGCGTCTTCGGGTGTCCACATTCTGGAGGAGGAAATACGCAAGGATACGTGCACTGTATCTTCGTTCCGCATGGGACAGGCGGTTCCAAAACTGTTCGCCCACAGAAGCAGATAAGCTAGTTAAAAAGAACCATCAGTAACGTTTCCATCTTGAAATGGCAGACAAACCTCCTCGAATGAACTCCTCAAGCAAGGTGCGCAAGGTCCGCGATGGTCACGATCCTCGCATCGATGATTCCCACAACTAAGCATCTTGCCGCAAACAAGATCGCATTCGTGCATCCCGCCAGGCTCTTCTCCAATCTCGGCGGGGTCAACAACGCGTTTCTTCCCCTTGGTCTTGGCCGATGAAAAGGATGCTAGAGGACAACAAACCCTGTTACACCTATGTCTCCCACAAGCGCGCAGTGCCGTACAAGGCTTATCGCAGAGAACAGGCGCCTCAATCGTTATTCCCGCTTCTTCATCAGTGAGATGCAGATCACCGCACTTGATAGAGCGCCGAAGGTTTCCGCATCTGCAAGGGCGGGTGACTAGCTCGTCGCATGGCGGACACTCGCCGGCGTGGCATCTGGCCTGGCAGAGGTGCTCACAAGTACCGCGAGGTTTATCACAAGTAGACTGGCACGTCGGAATGGGATCTTCACAACTCGCACGAACTGGGAAATCGGCACCTATGCGTTTCTTACCGCAAGGACACGTCTTGACATTCGACGGAGAGAGAGGGCACGGAGAGCTGTCCAAAGTCGGAGGGTGACATGCTTTGTCGCAAGAATGTTTGCCACAGTCGTAATACCTATCAAGACGGATAAGTTACATGCTTGCGTACACACAAGAAATACATACCTTTGACACGGCTTCGTACAAGACCATCCGAGCGAGTCAATGACAGGACCTTCACGTTCACACCCAGTTCCGACCATCCACTTATCACCTGCACCGCAGGCAGTCTGACGCATCTCATCGCCGCACCAGCACTGTTGCTCTACGACTTGTTGACAATTGCCACAAGGACCCAAATGACAAGGCTTTTGACACTTGTGCTTGCCGCAGTTCAAGTCACGACCACAGGTCTCTCCACAAGAAACACGAGTATCCTCCCCGCAGCGAACTGGGACTATGCGTTCGCGAGGACACTTGCAGGGAATTTCGAGCATAACTTTGCATGGAGGACATGGACCTGGATGGCAGGACAAAGGGCACGGATGAGGACACGCATTCTTTAGCCTGGTGCATGGGTTGCCGCATGAATGTGGGGTGGCGAGTCGGGCATTAGGTGACGGCGTAGACCCACAGAAACACTTGTAGCCTCCGACGAGTACATTCCGCTTCCCCTGACAGCCTGGGCAGCGCCATTCGCCGTCTCTCTCTTCTCCACGAGCGCGCCAAGCTTCCTTGATCTCCTTGTAACTCTTCTCGGACCAAGAGCGGATGCACTTTAGGTGAAAGGTGGTCCAGCAATATTGGGGATCGTCGTCGATGACGGGTATGGTAGGAGAGCAGCTCCATGTAGGTTGGGCGGGATGAATGGAACTGAAACAGATGGGGCAATCTGTGTATGGAGGGACGCTGAGTGAACGGATGAGCGTCGATGTCAGGTCGTCGGCACTGGCGTCCGGCAGCTTGTACCTCTCCTTCCGGTGAGAATGAGATGAGACGCCCTCCGACGGACCAGTCAAGCCACCGTTGAAGCGGGGGCGGCGGGACGCCTTGGGCTGTGGCTGAGCAGAAGAATCTGCCCCGGCTTCTGGCGGTTGTACGGGCCGTTTCTGCTTCGGTCTCCGACTGGTTTGGCCGCCATTGGACGATGAGGGCGCTCCCTCAGCCGCCTCGTCGGCAGCTGGTCGCGGCTTATTCCTCTTCGGCCGTACGCGAGGCGGCTTGGCAGGGTTCTCTAGGCCTCCATTCCTAGGACCCGCCGATTGCGACTGATTGTCAGACGCGGTATTCGCAGACACGGCATTCGCACCGTTTTCTCGTCTAGGTCGGCGATTACCGCGTCGTTGTCCAGTGTCGTTGGGCGGTGGACGGCCCGGTATGTCCATGCAACGAGAGCTGTAACTGTTGTTTTCCTGGGCTAATAAAGGGCCGGGTTTTTGCTATCGTCCACCAACGACGACGCTGGGGTAAATAAGTACAGAAAAGCGCGTGGTAAGCAAAGGACACTGACTCTGACACAGCTTGACTCGACAAGATCGGACCCGACTCGATGACTCGACGTAACCGGACGACGATTCAACTTCAAAAGATAGTAGGCGGCAAGGCGCGCCCGACCACAACGATCAAGACGATGGTGGTGGACACTGGACAAGCAGTCTTGGGGTTGGTCACCCAGAATTATACATCGGATCATCGGACCGGCACCCTATTTTAAGTGACGCTCCCTCGAGGGCTAATCTCTCGACAAGTATGTTCAAATGTTGATATTAATGCTACTTTGTTGAAAGTCCAAGATGTTCGTCATAAGTGAATCGTAAGTATGCAATGCTTTCTCATTTATATCGTAATGTCCACTCCCCGGTAAACCCGCATCTGCTCTTGTAAACGCTCAATCTGGCCTGCCGAGAATTCGGTCAAGCAGACGTCGTATGAGTAATCCATGTAGTTGTCTACGATGGGGATTGAGAAAGACGGCATGCTCGGTAACAAGACCGCACTCACGGATGGGGTCAAGTCCAGGCTCTGCCTTGCAGCTGTCGCGCGTTGTCGGGCACCCGTCAGTGGCCGAGTTTTGAGCAGGGGTATCCGCAACCTCGTCTCCTCCGTCGGTCTCTTCACAGCCGCCCTAGTCGAGATGTGAGGGAGAGGATACACCGAACGATTAAGAAAAGCGTACAGAAAACGTGTGGTAAAGCCCAACCCAGTGTCCCGCTTCGTGTGTCAGAGTCTTTCCGAGACCAAAATTCTCCGACGAGCCACCAGGAAGTGTGGCATACTGCAGGACAATACCGTCCTCGTAGGGATCTGACTTGTAGTCCGAGGGGAATGCAGCATATCCCAACAAGCTGGCGTTCAGGAAACTAAGATGCGTAGATACTGAGATTCCTTTTATAATTTACAAAGAGCAGCGGCTTCACGTACCCCACGCTATAGACGTTCAATGCATCGGCACCGCCCTGGCGAAGAGCGCGCTTCATTTCCGTCTGGGATGGAGTCCTTTAATCGACATGTCAGGCAAATCATTGATTGATCTAACGGATAAGCGCTCACTCATCAGTCAAGTACGTGAACCAATCTGCGTTCTCGACATATGTCGTGTTGGCGAGTTTCCATGAAACACCAGTAGTATTGTAATCGGCGTTGATGACATCGATCTGGTCCTTGATCTGTTGTTTACTACACATCACGAAAGGTTAACAGTCGCGTAGAATTTAGACCAAGTGAAGGGCGCTTACTCAAGATAGCCGCCCTCATATGTCTTGTTCTCGTAGATGACGTTCCAGTACACGGGGATGGGTCCGGTCTTGAGGTCATCGCGACGTGTGCCTTGGGCCTTCGCGTTGCGGAAGTGCTTCTCAGCAGCCTCCCTACGTTCTCCACTTAATTCAGAGTGGCAACGACTGAGATACGGGTTGATTAGCCTAACGTCCAGGAAGGATTGACAGATCACTAACGAAGAGGGAGCAGCCTGAGAAGAGGCATCTCTAGTCATGAGCGATGAAGGAAAAGCCACGGAAGCAGTGACTCCGGAGAGCAGAGCAAAAGTAGTGGAGAAAAGCATCGTAAAAACGTCAAAGGCACTTGAAAAGCAAGTGGTCCGAAATGGAAAAAAGTATAACGGAACCGCGAAAGAAAAGAAAAAGAAGCGGAACCGAGGGGAGGAAGAGGAATGGAGGGAAAGAATGTTGACACCCAAAGGCCTTTTATAACCATGAGCAGCATAATGGAATTTGTCCTCTGAGCTTGGTAAAACAAACAAACCGCCGGCGCCATCCTTACGCAGGGCCTACGCGTGTGCGAGTCGTACAGCACGTTGCAAAAGGGCCTGGCCTGACTCATCAAACGCGCACAGCCAGGCGAGCGACAATCTTTGCAGTGGGTAGACAAACTCCAGAAGTACACAGCGATTAGGGCTGCATAAACGAATTTCAAGCAGTGCAGTTCGAGGGACGTTCGAGATTCAGAGGACGTAGTAGCGTTAAAGAGTTTGACCATAAGCGCCGTAGGATTCTGGATCTAGACGGGGATCCGGATGAAGGTATTCCATAGATGACTGCGACGAGCGCTCCGCCTTGTGCGACTCTGTCCCCACCCATTGCCGTTAAAATCAGAAAGAGGAGGTTACGGCATCTGCCGAAGTCATCCTCTCATGAAGTTCAATCAACAAACATTCGCTACGCTCCGTCTTATACGGCGTTGATTGGGAAGGCACGGTCGATAATGCTGTTGTTGAGGCATTATAAACAGCTTCTGGCACTCTGAATATTGAACATGGCATATACACGCTTCCACTGAGGTGCCTACGGCGTGGTCTTCATGTTTCATCACAGCCGTCCTGCCCGTCGGCGCTTCATCCGCCTATACGCAAGTTCGAACTTCGAAGTAGGACAAGTACACAATTTGACTGATGTCGTTGAGTATAACAGCCTCAGGTGTGATATAGGTCTTCGTTTTGATTACATAGATGCACCCAGAGTCGGCCTTCATGGTAAGCGGTACTAGAATTGTGGAATCTGTAACCCACGAAGACCATCCCTACCTTAACCATCCGCCTCCAGAAGTGCCGGTGAAGCCTATATAAACATTCAACACTCTACATAAATGAAGCGCTGAAGTCAAAGTTCAGGGGACGATGAATCGACCATATATATATGACATGAGGCCGTCTGGTAGATCCGTCTCGACTTTCTCCTCGTCCACCTCCTCCTCCGCATAACTGTCAACCTTAATATCATTCAGGCCAAGCTCCTCATTCTGCTCCCACGACCTATCATATAACTCGACCATCATGTTCGGGTCTGGATCGGGCGCGTACAGGTTCTGCACATAAGAGTTGGCCAAGGGATCGTCGATGATCAGAGTGAAAGGGCGTTCAACATTTTTCACCTATGCCCCCCCCCCCTGATCAGTTGACCTTAGAGCAGACGAAAACTGACAAACCTCCTTAAGCTTGCCCAAGAAAGCCTCAAAGGGCATCCGATCTTCACCTGCAGCCGAATCGCCGGTGAAAACTTTCTCATTGAGCTCCTCGTACACCTGCTCGAGGATGCCTTCGAGCGTAGTGAACCGTCCTCCAAGTGTGCCGTGCGAAAGCACCAGATCAATCTCGGGTACCGTTAGCCCCGCCGTGTCACTCTGCACATGGTTAATCTTGACAGAAAGAACTACATAGCCGTAAAGCTCACCTTGAGAATATCTCGACTGAGATCCTCGCGGTCTTCAACCCTCAGCGTGATTCGCTTCCCCTGTTCAGAAATAGCACCGCCAGACTTGACTTCGTTATCGCGGTAGCCACACCGCTCGCAACTTGTCGACATGATGAGGACATCCTGAAGAATAAGACACCTTATGCATACTGACATGAGAAGAATGAGCTACCTTGAAATACGGGATGTTGACTTTCTTCATGAGAGTATCCAAAGGATGCCCGCAGCTGGAACAAGCGGCCCCGAATACAAAGATTTCCTCATTGACACCACAGTCGCCACCACCAATCTCTTCGTCCTCGTTGAGCTCTTTTCCAGTAGCAATATTAGCAGCGGCATCGTCCGCAGAGATCAATCCTAGCGATACGTTCTGCTCTAGAGAGCGTGGATACGTTCTCATGTTCCATTTCGGGTCTCCCATGCTGTCGACAAACTCGATGAACGAGTTGCCCGCTGGATCATCCAGCTGTAAGGTAAAAGCTGGCATCGGTACATCCTTCGTGGATGCCTTAGAAACGGACCGGTCATTCATCTCTTCGTCCTCTCCTATTATGGGCTTCAGCTTTTCAAGCAGAGCTTCGATTTTGTTAAATCCGTCCTCATCCTGTATGCGACGAAGCGGCTGATCCATGCTGAGATCCGTAATGACATCCCGAATGAGACCCTCAACCGTGGTGAGCTGTCCGCGTTGCGATGGAGGAAGAGTCAGTTCGTATTCCGGGATCACGATCTCACAGCTTGGGGATCGAACAATTTGGCGGTCAAGATCAGATCTCGCCAGGATGCGGGCGGTGTATACAGTCCCTTCAGCTGAAAGTGCACTTGTTTTAAAAACGTTTCCCTGAGAGAAAGACGCCACATACGCCGAATGTCTCCAGCAGACTGGACTTCATTATTAGTGGCACCACAATGTTCACATCTAAATGACATGACGACCACTTCGCGGAAGAAGGGAATAGATGTCAGGAGCAGTCGAGTCATCCCCTACTGATCCTATCGTCAGAATGATTCGTGTCTCTAGGATTATTTTGCAGACCTGTTGGTGGCATTCCATACAAAGAGATTCAATCTCTTGGGTGGCTTTGTCCTCAGTCTCACCGTTTACTGGCTTAGTTTCCGATAACATATCAATTTGCGCAGCAGCAGATCCGATGGAGGGGAAGAGGCTTTCATTCTGAGCCATTTTCGTGAAGGAGATGAAGATTGTAAAATCTCGATCAAAATATTGATCAGCCCAATTGACTCATTGTCAAAGCTGTTGCCGATGCATTCAATAAGCGTACAAAAAACAATTATTCCCTTGAAAACGTCTATCACTGTTTGAATGGAATACAACACAGATCTACTTACAACCTGGCCTCGCCTTCGGGAACTACTTTGCCCACAATTGGGTATCTCTTCTCGAAGAACACATACCACTCGTCCAACACCTTGCGATCCTTTGGGTCCATTCCTTCGGTATCAGCAACTGCATCTTCTGGCTTCAAGCTGCTCATGCCCAGGCCCCTGCTCCCGTCCTTTCCTGCAAACACCGAATACGATTTCCCAGGACCGTACACGTCTGCTTTGCGTGTAACATCAAAAACTGTGCCCTTTATGGCCACAAATATGCCTGTTTCCGCAGTAGTGTGGTTCGCAAGCTCGGAAGGTGTGTACGGTGTGGATAATGGAGGTGGGAGTGTATCAACTGGAGGTTGCATGATTGTTTTGGGTTCCTCAGTCGTGGATTCGCTAGATTTGGGGACGGGGGGAAGCGGTGCCGAGTAATGTGTTGAGAAAAAGTATACCGCGGGGAGTGCGATGAGTACTGGTAGCAGAACGTAGGCGTACCAGGGCAAGGATTCAAGCATGTGCTGTGATAGTCGAAAACAAGATCGCCTCGTCCGGTCCGGTAAGCGGATAAACAGAAACACGTGTAACCCTAACTCCGTAAACCCTTTGCAAGATCGACTTCGATCAAATCATCAACGAGGCTCACTCTTCTTGCTGCCAGTATTCAGGGTATCTTTCTTCCACAACGCGGTAAATAGCATTAAATTCTCTGCGGGTAATCAGAAGAAACGGACCCGTTGGTAAGCAAACTGAAAGTGAGCTAGCACAGTGATCATCAAATCAACCATTGGACATGTACATGACCCGCCAGGAAATACTAAGTTTAGTGCCGGTGGCTAGCCCCTGCCGTTAACGAGCTCCCTTTGACCTACCAAAGAGGTCTGGAATGATATAAAGTCTTCATCGACATTATTCAGAGGTGTTCAAGCAGACGGTAAGTAGCTAGAACAGCAATTCAACGTCAGAGCCTGCCAGCCAGGGCGACCCGTCGAAGACTGTACTGAGGTAACTTGTAATATTACACTAAAACGAGATAACGACAACGACAGACACGATGAAGAAACAAGAGATCTCTACAGCCCAAAGACTATGTTTTATATACCAAGAAGCTGGTTATTGTTGAATGGTGATGACTCGACCCCCACGCCGTGTCCGCTAAGAGCCGTTCTTCTGGCCATCAGACCCAGATGAGGAGTCGCGCTTCTCTACCTGGGTGCCGCCACGCTTCATTTGACGACCCCGGGATACATACGAGGAGTCGGGAGACGAACCCAAAGTCCCCGACCTTTTCTCCAACCTGAGCGGTGGCACAGGCGGCAGGGAATTATCGTTCACTGGAAACCGTCCTTGGGACGAGACGGGCGGCAGAGAGGGGGGCGCTGGGGGTGAGAACGCAGGGACCGGCTTTCGCGCGGGAGGAGGGTGTCTGCTCCCCAACGACAACGCCTTCATCTGCTGACCAACGGCCGTCTCCAGCCCCGGACCCATAGTAGTCGACCTCTGCTTCTCGAAAACCTCGGGCAGCTTGCCACCGTAAGGCAACGGCGGAGGCGGGATGCCCTTTTTCTCCTGCTGGCTCGAAGGCTTCCACGGGGCGGTCGCAGACCGCCCCAGGTTCCGCTTTTCATCTCGTTTAGAGGCCAGCGGATTTCGCAAGAGGCTACGTTTTTCGTCTTCCACACGAGATGCTGATTTTGGCGCTGTTGTGGCGGAACGTTTGATTCCGTCGACAACGCCTGCGATTTTGGGAAGCGTTGCACGCCGTGCGGCGTCGAAGAAACCTGAATGTCCTGACGATGAGGATGAGCCACCCGTCTTCGCCCCAGAAGCCGTCGGAGTC
>QLPD01004620.1:0-17152 GCA_003314085.1 Hymenopellis raphanipes
CCCGCGTATCCCGACCTACAGTGTCGACTCCATTCTACAACCAGCGAGCTCGGACTGGAGACAAGCAAGTTCACCTATGGCGCTGCTTGAATCCCAATGACGGCACCACGTGTAAATGCACCTAATAAGGACGTTTGTTTACTTCAAGAGCAGCGAGGCGTAACTGGGTACCGGTCCCGTATCTCCAACAAGGCATTCAGAATATTACCAAGGCTTTCGAGCGCCCTGTCTTCCATCACGAATTGGCTTGAGCGCCCGAGACTGGCAAGGAAACCGCGTACGAGGGTCTGTTTCTGGAAGCTCCGAGCCAAGAGCTTGAACAAGAGGACTGAGATCCCACGCTGGTCCAGGGGCGGTTTTGGGATCGGATACTTAAGCTTGGGCGTCTCAGTGTCTAAAGACCATTTAGTTGAAATACGAAATACTAAGGAAAAGGTCTTCCACACCTGTAGAGATGGAGTAACGGCCGTAAACGGTGAGAGCCACCAACGCCACGAGTAGTCCGTCGAATGACAATGGAGCGCAAACACTAAATCGATCTGTGAGCACCGTTCCAAGACTACGACTAGACAGAGTTCAGGATGTATGATTGGAAGGAGCTAAAAGACAAACTCACGACATGCTGCGGAACAAACTTGGCCTTATGCCTAACAAACAGAAGTCGGGACGCCATGTACCGCGCATTGATATCGGACAACTTCTGATAGGCGCCGGATTGCGAGCGGGATATGGGTAAAATATTGAGGGCCATAATGCCTTTCTACACGAAAGCTCACAGCACTCCGCTATCCCAGTATCCGCATACTCGATGGCGCGCGAAAAGGGGAGAGTCAAGGCATGCTCTGGAGAGAAAGCTTATTGGGAAAAAAGGAGCCACATTGGGAGGAGAATGACAGCGACTTCCAGTCAGGCAGTGTGAAAGACGCTGTGTGCAGCACCGGCGTAACATCGGGCGACGACAAGGTGTGCGGGACACCGTTGAGAGTAGGACGCCGGATCTTCATGTCACGTTATTACGATGCACCGCTCCTTGGGAAGGTCGGAGTATGCGCTCATGCAGGTATGCTGCGGGCAGGCTCTAACACCAGCGAATTACGGCCAAGGTAACAAGGAAGTCGACAACCCCAACACCAACAACCTTCAAGGACGGCACTACTCCTCCGCTCACACGACCCGTATATCCACTGAAGAAGAAGCTAAAGGCATAAATCTTTTCTTCCCGCTGGCACGATGGTCTAAACGCGCCAAAGGTGACAGCGCCTTCCGGCGCCAACGTTCCCGAGGGTCGTGCGGAGACGGACCACGCTACAGGCGACGAGATACGCGTCCCGCTGGATATGACGGCATTCGTGTCGTTCGACATGAATCTCCGGAGGGAGCTCAATCGAATGGATGGCGTGGGAAACTATGGGTGAAGGAAGTAAACGACAGTGCGGAGGAGCTGCCTAAGGGGGCTTCCCAAATCTTCATGACAGGCTACGAGCTGGCTGCCTAGATTCAAGGTCCAATCCACGAAATCGCCTTGAGATCGGTTCACCAAAATGAAAACACGGTGGGCGCGCCGCCTAGTGCAAGGATCACGTCAGAAAAATCAACCCGCTAGATGTGTTTTCGTGTGGTCAAGCGCCGAGGAGGATCCACTTGGTGTAGAGAACATGATGGTTGGAAAGATGAAAGCAAGCGTGAGAATATTTTTCGGAAGCAATATGGCAAACTGAAGCCACCGTTTGGCTCGAGAAGTACTTATACAGCGTGTACTCGGGCTAATGGTAAACGTTGACGTTCGAGAAAGGATTTACTGTGTATGATATTCTGAGAATGATCAAGGCAAAGTACAGCAAGACGCGTGAAGGTTGTTTATGTTTGTTGGTCCGGGGCAATGGTCCCCATCGCTCTGACAGTCGACCAGCATCATGGCACAACCGCGACGGACAAGCACTGCGGCCAATAAGGGAAATAAGGCCCGCCCGCGACTCCAGACCTGCGTTATCTTGCCGCAGCGAATTTTACCTTTCTCCATACCCTCCATACTATCTGGGTTTTACTGATGAAGATTGCAGAGCCGGATGCTTGGACACTTTTCATATCTTGCTAATGCCTGACTTGGGATGGACAGTCATTCTTGGAGTCTAGCATCCTTGCTACTTCTACTGCTATGGATATGCTTCTGCTTTATACCTGCTTAGATAGACTGACTGCCTGTACCAATAGTTACTCAGGAGTCAGCATCCTACTTATCTGGCAATGTACACATTGCGGATGTTTTTTAAATGTAGGTAGGAATTATGAATTATGCAGACGTGTCCCGCTTCCCAGTGAAGCCTTACACTGGCAAGGACTACTGCCAGGGATCTATGAGGTCTACAACCATCGGTCCGATATCCCGATCCGGCCCTCAAGCTCTCAGTTTTTACGCGATTTTTGACAGGTCCCCCTGCTTCTTCCTTCCTCCAACGTCCACAGAACAATCCACCTTCTTCTTCACCAAACTTGAACCTGCCTGATTATTGTGCCTCCCCATGTTATTCACTCAGCACCCGGCATATATCCCACCGGGTGTAGAGTTGCTAAGATTGGGGATATCGACACTTTTTACATACCTATGAGGCATTTATTTCGGTCGCTTCGCTTTTTTGTAGATGCGTTGGGACCTTACGAGGTGCCTTACATTATAGTAGTACTTGAAGTAATGAAAACGACTTGGGTGCTAAATTTGTTTGGACGTTTTGCGCCACGGCGCGGATCGGCTGCCAGTGCTTCTTCAGGGATGGTCCGATGCGACGGTGCGCATCTTTTTTTCCTACCACCATGATCGCGTCCCTCCTAGCTTTCCAGCTCTACCTATCCTTCTGCTCGTTCGCGTCGCTGAATCGACCTGGACAGTGCGCGACTGCGATGGCGCGCTCCGTCGGACGCGACCTCTAGCGCCTTGTGCGCAGTATCGCTCGGTACGTACGCTGCTGCGCATCTCCTGCCATACTGTTTGCTCATCGGCGCCTCATAGCCAGATTGCACGATGGATGACGCGTCTAGCTGCTCCAGCCAGGCAACCGCCCCCATATCGCGCATGGTCGGTGCGCTCTTATCGCCGTCGGACACGACAACCAGTAGTAGCTGCTATACCAGAACGGTCCGCTACTGCGCATGCGCCTTTCCCCAGCGATGGATGACACGCCGACAGGACTATCCAGCCGCTGCCGACTGTCAGTCACGCAACCACCGTACCAAGTATTACTTTCCCCTACGCGTTTTCTCTCCTCGACGATTTTCAATCCAGACTGCTGCATCCCATCCTCGGTTATGATTGGTCCCGGTTTCTGGTGTTCTCTCCCGACCCATGTTTGGTACGCATATATGCGCGTGTTTTCCTCTAATTTTCCTTTCACTCATGTTTGGTTGCTCTCTAGACTCGTCTTGTGGTCCGTGGACGCGGGAGCGCCTATAGTCTTTCTTCAAGCGCTCTTGTTCTGGTCTTGGAGGTGTAGATAAATGACTGGACAGTTAAGACATGCAATCCGTGCCACCATAATCATACTGAACGTGCGCATATAGTTCCGTTATGCTTTTGTCTTCTTGGGGTACGAACCCTTTTGTATGGAGCCCATCTTGGTATAGGCTCAGGTCGGCCTATGCGTTTTCAACATCTCTCGCGTTAGGTTCTAACACCGACATTAGATGCAAGGAATGGTATCCGACCACGCTCTGCGCATACCGAGGGCTGTTCGAGCCGGGTTTGCTTTGGGATCGCGTACGTGATGTTTCCCACTCTTCGAGATGGTACAGTTGATGATTATCCTCCACACACAGTCGATGTCCAAGCACCGCACTTTCGTTTACGTCCGTTTTTTTACTATTAGAATGGAGAGCGGGCCAAACTAACCCAAGCCTCATCGGTCTCATTTGTCGTGCCATTACAAATATCTTATTCTCTCCGCATTACCATACGCAGAACAGATGAGAAGCCCAGGTTTTAAGCCAAGGCGGCTTGAATCGGGATACAAGGACCAAATTTACGTGGCGCGCCGTGATACTTGGGGTTTTATTTTCTGCGGATCAAACGTGCGACATATCTGACACCGACCTGTAGCTGCGCCGTCTATGATTGTAGACATTTTGGTACGCGCTCCTCGCATTTTGGACAAGGACAGAAGGACTATTCATGCATTACTAGATCGCAAGGAAAATGCATTTTTTCCCTTGTTTCCTCATACTTGGCGCACAGGATAGCGCCTCGCTGAGCATCGCCACCCGACCTACCTAACCGCAATCGACCATGTCTAGTTTCGTCTCGGTCAACAATGGCAGGGAAATCATAAGCCTATTTTTAGGCAGGGTTCTGAATCCGTTGGCTTGGCACTCCTGCGCGTCGCGTACAAGTACGCGATACTGCGCTGCAGATCATCGCGGTCAATCATGGACTGATGGTGGATTGGTGTTGTCCACGTATAATGATTTGCGAGCTCCTTGTCGAGGATAGTTGAGTTGCGGGGACGACGGCGATGCCAAACTTTCCCACGGCTGTAAGCCCGAGATCGCTTTTGGTGACATCTGTTTCAGCAACGACGACCACCATATAACCAAGCGCCCGCGGCGTTTTTCTCCCTTTGCCCTCATTCTTCCTCGCCACCTCTTTTCCTTTCTCTTTTCTTAACGATTCCCGACCGTAATGGTCAACTACAACGCCGTGCACGGCGACGAGGCCGGCGAGGGCTTCATCAACGGCGGTGCCAAGCCTAGAAAGACGAGCAACTGGATCAAGTTCGGTATTCCCATCGCAGTCGTGGTCATCGTTGGTGCCGTCCTGGGCGGCGTACTCGGCTCGCGGGCGGCCAACAAGAACAACGACTCGAGCTCGTCGTCATCATCATCTAGTGGTGGCTCCACCGGGAGTAGCAACCCATCAGTGGTCGCCTCCGTGAAAAACGACGTCGGACTCTTCCCCACGTCGACCAATACCGAATTCAGCATTCCCATCTACCCCAGCACGACGAATGCAGCTGCGTTTGTTCAGCCCACCGTCTTGAGCGGCCTAGCATGGCCGTCCGACTCCTTCACAGCCTCCAACCCGTCACCTACCTCCTTCCGCTCTGATCGCCCCAGACTCATCGCTCCCAAGTACAAGTGGGATGCTCTGCCGTCCATGATCAAGGAGGATCCGTATATGTCGAGTTGGAATAACACCATCATGTCCTATGCGCACGACCTGCTCGGACAGGGCGCCAAGACGTACTACATGGACGGAGCGTCCGGTATTTTGGACATTTCTCGCGAGGTTAAGCAGCGAGTCAAGGCGCTTAGTTACGCTTACCGTATGACAACGGACACTTCGTACGTCGACCGGGTTTGGCTCGAATTACAGGTGCGGTTTTGTTTCCTCTTTGACTGTCAATTCTCATGATTTATCGCAGAACGCTGCCGGTACTTCTCAAGGCACGACCTTCCCTACCGATGACAAATGGAACAGTCAACATTTCTTGGACACCGCTGAAATGGCCTCTGCATTTGGTATCGCCTATGATTGGCTCCATGACATTTGGACAGACGACCAGAAATCCGCCATTCGTGATGCCATCAACACCAATGCACTCGCCTACGGTGTCCAAGCTTACGGCGGTGCGTCGTTCGGCTGGTGGCGCACCAACACCCAAGGCAACTGGAACTGCGTTTGCAACGCTGGCCTCACCGTCGCCTCGCTTGCAATCGTTGACGAAGACACTGTTGGCCACGCGGCTGCCCTTCTCGGCTTGACAATCGATAACGCCAAACAGAATTGCGCGCAGGCAGTCAGTACTGACGGAACGTGGAAGGAGACTCCCAACTACTGGTACTTTGGTACTACCGGGCACGCCGAAATGGCGAGCGCCCTTCTCACCGCGACCGGTTCCGATTACGAGCTCATGACGGTGAACCCCGACTTCCAGAAGACGGGTGACTTCCACATGCACGTATACGGCTCCACCAGTATGTTCGAGTGGGGTGACTCTGGCCCGAACAAGTTCTCCTCCACCGCCAACTCCATCATGTTTTACGCCGAGTACTACAAGATCCCTGAGTACGCCCTCTTCCAGAGAGATCGCTGGGACGCGGCGGAGCCATGGGCGATGTTCTGGTACAATCCCGGCTTGAGCGGTGCTTACTGGGAGAATAAGGCTGTCGATGGCTTCTTCAACGACACGCTCGACCAGTGGGTTGCTATGCGCTCGTCTTGGACCGACCAGAATGCTTTGTACGTTGCGATGAAGGCGGGCGAGAACCAGGGTCACCAGACGCACAATGATCTCGATGTCGGTGACTTTGTACTAGACGCCATGGGTACGCGGTGGGCGGGCGAGTTTGGGAACGGTGACTATCTGAGCACGGACTACTTCAGCTCGGATGCGCAGACTGCGACACGGTGGACGTATTACAGGAAGGGTACGGAAGGTCAGAATACGTTGTTGATTGGTGGCGCGAACCAGAACGTCGGTGCGAAGCCGGAGATCTTGGCTAGCGGAAGTACTGGCACGAAGCAGGGCTCGAGCACGGTTATGGATTGGGAAGGCGCTGCATATTGGGTTACCGATATGACCAGCGCTTACAATGTGTACGTCTTTGAGGTTTATTTTTCGTTCTTGACTAACGATCTTGCAGAACGAGCGTCAAGCGCGGTGTACGAACAATCAACAACCGCCGACAGGTTCTCATCCAGGACGAGGTTAACTCGGACCAGAGCGTGCAGTGGCAGATGCACACGAACGCGACTGTGTCGACTGATGGGTCGACTGCCACGCTCGAAAGGGATGGCAAGAAGCTCGAGGTGCACATCTTATCACCTAGCGGTGCCACTTTCTCCTCTGAGCCGAGTACGGGTACGAGCATAGACCAGCCCAACCCGGGCATTACGACGCTTATGATCCAGCTGGCGGCGGGCACCCTGAATATCCAGGTGCTGTTCAACCCACAGTGGGACGGTGTGAATCTGGTGACGCCGCCTAGTGTTGCGTTGGCGGATTGGAGTGCGACGAGTCATGATTAGTGTGATGTGATGGACTGTTCTCGTTTTTTTTTGCGACTGGATATACATACCCTTGGACTATAATTTAGTTTATATGATGTATTCGCTCGTTTTGTATATCTCCAGGACTGTTTTTTTCGTTAATGTACAAGATCATCTTCTCGAATTCATGCTAGACTGTTAGACAACAGGGTGGTGAAGTACCCTGCTGCACAGCTGTATGGGGTATTAGGCAGGGAGTTCGATGTACGCGACCTTGTTTCCGGTGGTCGTACAAGCTTCATTTTGATGCTGAGGAATTGTGGATATTCATTGTGTCGATCAGCAACGGACAATAAGAAACGTTCAACAGCTTCCAGCCTCATAGTGCGGAACCTGGGGAGCAGGCTGATTCTTGTTTCTTTGACAGCATCCCAAGTTTGGAGTGGTCATTTCTCGTGGCGCCCCATTGAGTTAGTTTCCAAGACATCGTGAGTTTGGGGGCTTCAATTAACCATCGAGGACTTGTGTGCCATGCAAATTCAAGGGCGAATCTGTTGTCAAACTGATCCATGCGAACCAGTGTGTCACACCATGCATCTAGTGTCGAGAGATGATGTTGAAAACGCAAACATGCCGACCTGGCCCTACGTCAGGATGAACTGTGTATAAAAGGGTTCCAGGAAGTACCAAGAGACAAAGTATAATGAAACTGTATCCAGCATGGCACGGAGATTGCATGATGTAACTCTCAAGTGGTTTATCTACGACGTGGCGTCAAGATGCCTCCAAGACCAGAAGAAAACAACGGACTAGCGCGTCATACGCTTGGAAAAGGACACCTAGAAAGCAACCAGGCATGAGTGAAAGGAAAATAAGAGGAAAATCGGACGCGCATAGATCCGTACCAAATGTGGGACGGTCGGCCGCGGCTAGCTATAGATAGTGTCATCCATCGCAAGGGCAAAGCACATACGCAGTAGCAGACCGTTCTGGCATAGCAGCGACTAGTTGTCGTGCGATAAGACGACGACAGAGATCGGTTGCCTGGCTGCAGCGGTTAGACGTGTCATCCATCGTGCGATCTGGCTAGGAGGGCGATTCAGCGACTCGGACGAGTCGAGGAACAAACAGAGTGGAAGCACCCGCAGTCATGGTGGAAGGAAAGAAAGATGATGCGTGCCGTCGCATCCAGCCATCTCTGAAGAAGCATGGGCCGTCGAACCGCGCACGACGAGTCGTGGCGCAAAACATCCAAACAAATTTACTAAGCACAAAAGTCGTTCCCATTTTTGAACAATCCAAAAACAAGCTACAAATAGGTAATGTGAGGCACCTCGTAAGGCCCCAGCGCATCTCCAAAACGCGAAGCGGCCGAAATAAATGCCTCATAGGTATGTAAAAAGTGTCGATATCCCCAATCTTAGCAACTCTACACTCGGTAGGATATAAGCCGGGTGCTGAGTGAATAACATGGGAAGGGGCAGGAAGAAATCAGGCACATTCGGATTCGCGCAGGGGAAAAAAGGAAGGTGGATTCTATGTGGACGTTGGAGGTAGAAAGAACGAAGCGAAGAGGTTGCTTCCCATAAAAATTGAGAGCTTGAGGGCCGGGTCGGATGTCGGACCGGTAACTTTAAGGTTTTTGGAAATTCATTGGCATCCTCTTGTACTTTGTGTACTCTTTCTTTCTCTCAATTCCACTCTATCCAACGGGACTTCCACTACGCCTCTTTGCCTTATGTGCCACTGGCCTTTCCTTCAGTATCAGACCGAAGAGAGAAAGATCTAAGATCCTGGTACTACTTAGCCCACCAGATCATATCCAACATGTGCCTTGTCATCCTCTGGCCATCGCGGACGTCCTCAAAACAAAGACGAGACGCGTCCTATCGAGGTATCGTTTCGAATCTAAAAGATCGCCAATACACGGTAAAGTGATGCGCGTAGTGGGAGCGTGTCAAGGCGCCTGTGACTCGATGCGACACAGGTAAAAAGTCAACCGGAACAGCAGTTCGCACCACGTCCAGAGAAGCAGCCTAAGCGCCCTATCCTAACCCCGCCTCGTGATCTCCAGGGCGTACATAGGCGCCGATTGATGAACGAATCGAGCGCTGGTGGTGCTGTGGCCGATATTTACAATCAGAAGCACAACTGACCATTCAACGGTGCAGATCTCTATTTCCATGGATTCAGATGCTCGCACGACCCGCGCGGCATAACTGGGACTATTGTACAATGACAGTTCAGCGTTCGCATGCGCATCAAGACGCCTAGTAGCGAGCCCTCCCAACCCAAGAGGCCTCTTCAACATGAGTGCCGCCTCCAGTTCCTCGTCCACGAATCTGCGTCGCCATTGCCTTAGCATTGAATCAAAGAGGCGGATTTTCATACCAACCTCCTCCAGAACCGTATTTAACACATGGTGCGTTGAATCTAACATACAGTGTGTGACATGCAGCATGTCATGCGTTGCCCTCTGGCCTTCGCGGAGGTCGTTGACGCTCATTTTCAGATCGGTGAGCAATTGCGTTACAGAGATGTCATTTCGAATCTCGAGGCTGAGTTAACGGCGAACACACAGAGAAGTAAAGTACATACTTGGAATGTAGTTTGAGCGTTATCGACTCGTGCGCGCAACGCCAGAACTTCCGCATTGATTTTTCCACGTGAAATGAAGTATTGCACCTTTCTGAGCCTTGATAGTTCTCTGACTTTTCTCTCGACCTCATTGATAGTTCTATAATCAAAGTCAGACTTGTGATTGGAGGTAGGAATGTCGACTTACCCGAAAAGATCCCAGAGGTTCTTGAACTCCAAACTACCCCAAGCCGTGGACGTGGCGGTAATTTGCTTGTGAACAATTGCAAGGGTGATGCAGGCAGTGTGTTCCGCGAGAGCCTTGCACTCGTCACGGGCAACACGAGCGATCTGTGGGCAATTTAATGGTTAGTGTTGATTGGTGATACTAATTCACGCACCCGTGTGCTCAGAATGATCTTACGAAGAACTCCACAGGCGCCTTCAAAAATTCCTCCAAAAACCGGAACCATTTTCGCCACCACACTCTCCGCCACGTCGAGGCACATAGCGATGTTATCAATACTGGTAGGGCCAAAAACCGATGGTGAGTCTGAAGAATCGGAAGGGTATCCGATGCGTTGATGCTGAGAGACCGCCTCATTGCGGGCTTTCATCTCCTTGAAGTACGGGAGCACAATGCGCATGACTTCCGATAGATCCTTCAGAGGTTTGTCCCGCGAATAATCATGGTACACCATCCTTCCCTCAAACAAACTTGAGGTGAGTGAGAGGTGGCACTTCCCTCGACTGGGCCACACGAGCTCGTGAATATGCCACCAGTCGTTGTCAGTCCAAGGTCTGTTGCTGGACAAGATGCCGACGAGCAAGAACTCGAGTGGCCAGTAATAGTTTTCCTTGTACCGATTAAACCACATGAGCATCCGTTGCGATGAATACTGACCTTTGTCTGAGGCGTGTACTTCTTCCATTCTACAACCATCTTATGCCACGCTCTCACCGCGGCCCCACCTCTGGTCTCAACGAGTACTTCTATGGCATCTAGTGCGACCTCTTGCATCTTGAGGCCTGTGACAAAATATTGATGCCACTCGTCGTGCGAAATCCATCCGGGATCCTGTATCGTCCCATCGATATCGACCAGATCTTGCACGTCGCTAAAGCATCGTTATGACTGGCGCACTGATATGCTAGCATTGGTAAGTTACACACCTTAGCGGCACCAGCGCATATCGGCCTGGACCTACGAGTTCATATATATCAGGCTGCTCTTCTGGGAGTGAAGCACTGTCGTCTCCATCTGGATAGTCCTTTCTCATATCCTCCTTGTCCACGTCCGAACATTCATCCCTCGCATCCTCCGCCTCCGATGAAATGAAAGACCGACAGCTCTTGAAGTCGGATTCAGCAAACTCGTCACCAGAGTCCGATATAACATCATTTGATACATCTGCAATAGCAGAATGGCCGTTCGTCGAGGACATGTAGTACGTGGTGACTCGGACACGAAAGTAAAAGGCAAGCCAGGAAGTGCTGTGAGTGAAATCCTTGGCGCTTAGCTTATTGTGGCGACAATACAACGGGTTGTATCTGACCGGCGCAGAAGAGTGACATAAGGAACGTTATAGTCGAGGTCGTCGGCAGCTAATACATCCCGACCGTCATGACTTGCGCAATCCCATCACACCACACGAACGATCAGAACGATTCCCTTTGGTCTCAGATCCTTCTCCCGGTGACTACGGGAACATCGTGTGAATACGATTCGGTACATCGAAGAACATGAAAAGTCAGTGACATCTGACGATGCAGAAAGTACTTCAATTGTAAATGCCTTGGTTCATAACGAGCATACAATGCCCGTCAGAGAGATTTACGATATAGGACTTTCAAGCGGCCTCCCGGAATGCAGGATTGGAGCCGTCGCGTCTCGGAGTGGAAATCTAAACGAACCCCATTCGTTTGAAGGGATCAGTTTAAGAATCATCTCAATGTCGGGTTGGTCGGCCATGCATCACGTCCAGGAATTCCTTCAGAGCAAGGAGGCCGAAAGAGCGTGAACAACTATATAGAGGTGGAAAAGCGAGATATAGACTGAGTCTCTGAGCGCTTTGCGCAGACTCTGCAGCGAAGCCTGAAGTTTGGTTCCATGACCTGCGTCGTCCAACAAAACTGGGCATGATATTAGTCAATAGCACTAGTGGGGGCATGAAAGCGGCTTACACTGCAGACTCGAACGTAAACCAGATTCGCACACGCCGGTTCGCTGGACTCGGCGAAAGGCTCTGGCAGATGGTCCGCCGTCCAGCCTGAGCGAGAAGACTTTGTCATGAATACATTTCGTAGCGCCTGAGTTACGCAACAGAGATACAGCAAGTCAAGCAGAGTAAGACAGGCACCAATCTAGGCGTCCTTGAGAAAAGAAAATGCTAAAAAAGCAGACAGCTCCAAAAGGACATCAATAGGCCAGATCAGTAAAATTCGCGCGGTCAGGTAACGCGCGTCTTGAGTCTTCCGGCTGTCTCGAGTATCACGGGGAGAGGGGGCCCTTATTTTCCTCGTTGGCAGCCATGCTTGTCCGTCGCCTTCGCGCCATGATCGTGATGGTGGTCGACTGTCAAGAGCGATGGGGACCAACAATCATAAACAACAACCATAATCTTCACGCGTTTTGCTGTTTGCCTTGATCATTCTCATCATATAAAGCACAGTAAATCCTTTCTCGAACGTCAACGTTTACCATCACTCTGAGCACAAGCTGTAACACTTCTCGAGCCAGGCAGAACCGGGTGGCTTCAGTTTGTGCAGCGTCCCTATTGCTTCCGAAAAATATTCCCACGCTTGGTTTCATCTTTCCAACCATCATGTCCTCTATACCAAGTAGATCCCTCTTGGTGCTTTACCGCACGAAAACACGTCTAGCTGAATGATTTTCCTCTGGAGTGCTCCCTGTGGCGGGCCATTCTCTCACCGTGTTACAGCTTTCCTGAATCGACCTCCAGGCGATTTCGTGGATTTGATCATGAACATGGGCAGTCAGGCCGTAGCTTGTCATGAAGATTCTTGAAACCCCTTTAGGAACCTCGTCCGCACTGTCATAGTGATCCCCATTGCTTCACTTCCTTCCCTAATATTTTCCCACTTCAGGAAAGTCTATCTTATCAGGATTCTATAGCCATGCATAGTCTGCAGAGCTGCACTCCGAGTGTTGAATTGAAGACTCAGTCTTCCAGATTCATGGTCACAAGGGGAAAAGGAGATGGACTGTGAAGAGGGGAACGCGAGTCCCGAGGGAAACGCGGCTGAAGTCAACGGGACCCGAACCACTCTTGAGCGTGCGGGAAACCGGATTGGAGAAGATGGTGACATCTGTTTCAACAGCAACGACCAACATAAACGAAGCTCGGCATTTTCTCCCCTTCGCCCTCGTTTTACTCGCCACCTCTATTCCTTTTTCTTTTCTAACGACTAACGGCCACCAGTATGTTCGAGTGGGGCGACTCTGGCCCGAACAAGTTCTCCTCCACCGCCAACTCCATCATGTTCTATGCCGAGTACTACAAGATCCCCGAGTACGCTCTTTTCCAGAGGGATCGCTGGGACGCAGCGGAGCCATGGGCGATGTTCTGGTACAACCCCGGCTTGAGCGGTGCTTACTGGGAGAACAAGGCTGTCGATGGTTTCTTCAACGATACCCTCGACCAGTGGGTTGCGATGCGCTCGTCGTGGACCGACCAGAACGCTTTGTATGTGGCGATGAAGGCGGGCGAGAACCAGGGTCACCAGACGCACAACGATCTCGATGTCGGTGACTTTGTACTCGACGCCATGGGTACGCGATGGGCGGGCGAATTCGGAAACGGTGACTATCTGAGCACGGATTACTTCAGCTCGGATGCGCAGACTGCGACACGGTGGACGTATTACAGGAAGGGTACCGAGGGTCAGAATACGTTGTTGATTGGTGGCGCGAACCAGAACGTTGGCGCTAAACCGGAGATCTTGGCTAGCGGCAGCAGTGGAACGAAGCAGAGCTCGAGCACGGTTATGGACTGGGAGGGCTCTGCATTTTGGGTTACCGATATGACCAGTGCCTACAATGTGTACGTTTCATGACTTTCTCCATTTCCATTTTCATTTTTACTGACGAGCTCCTTAGTTCCAGCGTCAAACGAGGCGTTCGAACTATCAATAACCGCCGGCAGGTTCTCATTCAGGATGAGGTTGACTCGGACCAGCCCGTGCAGTGGCAGATGCATACAAACGCGACTGTGTCGACTGACGGATCGACTGCGACGCTGGAGCGGGATGGAAAGAAGCTCGAGATGCACATCTTATCGCCGAGCGGTGCTACCTTTTCTTCTGAGCCAAGCACGGGTACGAGCATTGACCAGCCGAACCCGGGCATCGCGACGCTTATGATCCAGCTCGCGGCGGGGAATCTGAACATTCAGGTGTTGTTCAACCCGCAGTGGGAGGGCGTAAACTTTGTGACGCCGCCTAGTGTTGCGTTGGCCGAATGGACTGTGACGAGTCATGATTAGTGTCCTGGACTGTTGTTTTCGTTTTCCTTGGGACTATAATCTAGTTTATGATATATTCACGTGTACGCTCGTTTTCGTATTTCTCATGGACTGTTTGATTAATATCAAGATCATTTCTTTTCATGCTCATAGTATAGAGCGCACAGATTATGATGCGTTTCTTGTGGCGCGCTACGTCGCAGGCTTGTAAAAGAGCTAAATTCTTTCCGATGGTGAGGTTGCGGCGTGACGATAATGGGTGTGAGATTGCAGGTCGTCAGTATGAACTGACTGCGTTGCGGCGGTTCTTGGTAGGTAGACACTAGGTAGGCTCCATATCAGACTGAAGTGGGTTTGAGGTGATAGACGAGGCGTCGACGACTCGAGGAGTAACTGTAATACAGTATTTCCGTATTGAGCTCCTTGGGCAGTATCTTGAACAAGAAGTCAGCTTTCTGTTGTTCAAGAACAGTCCAGATCACACTTGAGGTTGGAGGCCTGTTTCTGGGGATTACCGAGAAAGTGTACTTGACGTCTGGGAGAGACACAATTGTGTTCGAGGCACTCAAGGAAGGAATGTTTCTTAGCGCGTAGGATTTGGCGTTCCGGCGCCTTGTATCGTCTGGCTTGGGAGACGATTTCTCGAATCAAGAATTTCTCGGACTTCAAAGATTCATTCCGTGTGGGGGGATACAATTCTGATATGGTATCATAACGAGATTGTTCCTACTACGCCGGGGGGAGAGTCATCGACAACCTTGTCTGCTCGTGATCTTGCCGCGGTGGTCACAGCGAGAACAAGCTTCATTTCGTCGTTGCAGATTCCGCTGAGGGTTAGTCAGACGATGTTCTGTATTGTATATTGCAATTTGTAACACTTCCAGATAGGTAGTAGTATACACAGTCATCACGATCTGGTAGGTAAGTAGGAGGCAAAGTATTGGTATCGGTGTCTATAAGCAGCTTTGGAGTGGTAAGTCTATCTAAGCAGGCGGTCGTATGAAGCTCAAGCAATGTCCGTAGTAGTAGCGATAGCAAGTATTCTATTATCCCGGGATAACCGTCCATTCCACATCCGAGTCAGTCATTATTCATTGCAGTATACGAAAAGTTTTCTAGGCATCTGGCTCTGCGATCTGCGCGCATTTCTCCAGCGTCATCTTAACGCAGCGCACACGCTCCAGGGTCGGACTACCCAGGAGACTCTCATAATCCGTGTTCTCCTGCGGATTCTGCAACTGGTGTCTGAAGACCGAGGTGTCAGAACGCAGTGAAGATCGCCGAGGTTACGAAGAGCTTACCTGTCTAGGAGATGCTTCATCATCTTCTCGTCCTCGATACCCCCAACCTCTTCTTGCGCTGTATCGCGACAGTGCAAGCATTCGTACAAGATTTCTTCGTAGGTCGTTTCGGCGACGACCCATCCGTCCGGTAGCTCGCTAGTGCGCATAGGAGAGACGTGCTGCTCGAAATCCGCGGTGCCAACGATGTGTTCAGCCATGGCGTGTTGTATCTATCACCATGTGAGCTTGAGAGCAATACATAAATAGAGCCCTACGATTTCGCGCCAACTGAAAAGAACACGTCGAGTGCTCTCTCGACACGACGTGCACTCAAACATAACCCCACACCCGTCCATATCGTCCACACTCGCGCTCGTAGCATCTAGACCCGTCATGGCAACGACTTTCTGCGCCAACCTGGCCACGACAGGGTGCTTAACATACGGACTCGGCCTCCACGGTGACCGGAAGAGCGAAAACCAATCCCTCTCACAGTCTTCATGGATAAATCCACTCTCCAGATCGTACCCGGGAAAACTCATCCTACTGAGAGCACATCTGTGCGTCAGGACCTCGGGATAGAATAGTGGCCTGACTTTCAGCGCTCTGGAACTTGTAAACTCCTCCACAGCAGAGGGAGAAAAGTCGATCGGGAAATGTGTGCAGGACGAGCAGATTATCCCAGTCGCAGCCAATTTAAGGTGAGTCGACAAGGTATCGATGTCAGGGTGCGATTCAGCGAAATCCAGGCCGACTGCTTCGGAAAGCTGGCGGTGTACGGAGTAACGCCACTTGTCGGCAAAGCTGTCCATCCTTGACAGGACTTCCGTAAAATCCTCTTCGGTTAAAGCAATGTGATCTGGTCGATGAATCATGTCGTGGACAACGTCCCAGGCGAGAAAGTCGGGTATATAGGGGAAGAAGGTATGAGGGGGAAGGACTTCTTTGAATGAACGGAAAACAGAGACGGCCATCGCCGTCCGAGATCGCAGCAGAAGTTTGCGTTCATGCTCTAGGTACATTGTGCGCACGTTTGTCATGAATTCGAGAACCTGAGGTTCGATATTGCGCCACACTGTAAACCCTAATGAACATATGTTGAACGAAAAAGACAGTGTCATACCACGGTCAGTGAGGACGCGGTTTTGTTTGATTTTAGGAAGTTTCAGGAAGTCCGTATAGATAGGCTTGAACTTGGAGAATGCGAACCAGCCGGTCGGCGCGGCGGTCATGTAATCTACTTCCTTTTCGAATCCCATAGAGGACAGTCGATCCAGAATCCTATACAATATTTTCATCAGCGAGGATTCAGCATTTCGCTAGAATGACTGACGCCTTGTGCCGCTGCTGTCCAGCAGCTTTCAATTCGGCCTGCCGGTCAGACGTACGCTTATCCAACCAGTCTTCGCACAGTTGCGCGTGCTGGAGAGCCGTGTTCAGATAACACATGTACATAGTGCGCAGTACAAACCTTAATCATCGTTTTCCGGCTTCGCTGCTTTTTCGTGCGGAACGCGTCAGTCAATCCTTTGGAAAGCTGACGAATTTCATTCTCCATATCTTCGTAATCGGTAATGCGAACATAGGTGTCGTGAACCTTCTCCCTTTGATACACTAAGACAAGGTCAAAGATATCAAATAGCTGCAGCAGCAAACAACGAACCCCATTGGTGGGAAGGGATTAGTTTGAAGATCGTCTCAATGTGAGGTCGGTCGTCCAGGGGCATGACGTCCAAGAATTCCTTCAGAGCGAGGAGACTAAAAGAACGTCAACAACCATATAGAGGCGGCAAAGGTAGATACAGACTGGGTTTCTGAACACTTCGCGCATA
>QLPD01004628.1:0-10240 GCA_003314085.1 Hymenopellis raphanipes
AGTCTCAGAAGGGTACACAGCCGGCTCGTACGCGTCGGCCTCTACCAGGGCTGCAGCCCGTATGGAGTGGAGGACAGTGTCTACTATGCCCTTGCCCGCGTATTCCGTCCCTATGAAATCGTTAAGCGCGCCACAAAGCCAAAACGATGGAGCTCACGTCGAATCTCATCGTTCAACCGCTGTAGTAAAACACCCTGGTAGTCGACCGCGACGACCTTGAGGGCAGCTGGAGGTAAGAAATCGCCTAGCCCCCCTTCAACAGGGTAAGGCAGCTGCAGATGCACATTGCGAACAAAAAGCGCGCCGTGTCGCGTATAATAGCGCGGCGTCCGGGCGCATAGTCGGAGCATGCCAATGGCGGACAGAGAACTTTTCGCTTTGTTCAGGGTTTGTTTGGCTAAGACCTTCTACATCAACTCAGGTAGGGTTAGGGTTATATTCGGTGCATCTCTTCCTACCAATGTCAAGAAACTTTACCGCCTTGAAGCGGAGATGCCGAGTGTTATATGTGGCGGTAATGGTAGGCAAACTTGAATCATGTTTAATGAGTAGTGACATGTGTCACTGCTGCTGCTGCAAGGGACTGCAAGATATGGGACTGGCAGTGGTAACAAGTGGAATTCAAACTTGGCATGCGTGCAGCGGGGTAAGCATGGACTGTAAATGTCACAAAATAGTCCCGGAAAAATTATAATGTCAATAAGGCAAGCTCAAGAACCAAAGGCACCTGAAACCTCATCAGTGAATGTCAAATCATTACTTGACCTAAGAATAAAGAAAAAAAGGACTGGATATCAGCGCACATTACCGGGAGAAAGAATACAGAAGTGAAAGTGTGTGTATTAACTGTGTGAAGTCAAGGAGGTGAGGACATTCCCGGGCGATGCGCCGTGGTCGACACGCATCATGGTCCTTAGATTGTACTCAGGCTTGTGGCAAATATTTGAGACGACGGGCGCATAGTTTGACCCGAGGTGTAGAGGGAAAATAAAACCTTTAGAACGAGCAGTAAGTCTCCGCGTATGCGATAGGATGGAAGGAAAGCAGTGGCCTCACCGAGATGTGACGAAGTAGACTTTATGCAGGAGGAGATATCCCTTGGTGCTCCCAGAACCGTCGGAGGGAGTGGTCGTGCGTATTACAGTCCTTTTCGACGTTCCTTCATAGAGACAATGATATGAGAACTGGGACGAATGAACTTACATTATGCCAGAGGTGTCGATCAATCGTGCTTCTAGCGTGTGGCGCGGATGGTCTGCAGTGCATGTCACATTACCTGACCTGATACTTAGTAGTAGCAGGCCAAATGGATGTTATGAAGAAAAAAGGACTGAATATATGCGCACTTACCTCGACCAAGACGTGAATTAGTGATCGCGGAAACCGAATCTTTAGAGTATCAGCCGGGAAGGAATACAAAAGTCAAAGTTCCCGTGGGGAGGAGGACATTCGCTGCAGGTGACGCGCCGTGGTTGCTGTTACGGGAACAGGTATATGCACTTGTGGTCTGAGGTGCAGAGACGTTCGAGAAGGAGAACCTTGACAAAAAGCAACGGGTTTCAACGCGCATACAAAGAAAAGCAAAGCTCTCACCGGGATGCAAAGCAGACTATATGGTATCTCTAGTAGTGTTTCTAGAACCGTCGGAGGGAGTGAACGTGCGTAGCACAGTCCTTTTCGACGTTGCTTCACGCTCAGATCCTGGCGAGACGATGATTCGAGAACTGGGACGAATGAGCTTCCACGATCCTCCTCCTGACGGCGTCAACGTGAGCGCGGCCAGCCTTACTCGCTTATCGGAATTCCGACCACGCCAACCGCAATGTCGATCCAATCGTCCGTAGGGAGACGGCGCGCTGGGGTGCATCGCAAGGATGAGTACGAGAGAGTAGTAGATAAACAGATCATGGACGTGTCCTACTGACGATCATCAAGCGCCTACGATGGAGAAGGAAGATCTCACCAGTGCAGATTCCGCTCCTTCCTTTCTGCGTACACGCCTTTTCCTCATCGTGTTCCTCCTCGCATATCGACATTACCCCCATCATAAACCGTTCCACGATGGAATACCAGCGATGTCGATCCAATCTTGGTAGCATGGAACGCGTCAATGTCAAAGTCAAGCCAGAAGATAGGGAGACGGCGCTAGATCAGACGCACTGGGGGACGTCTCAAGAGATGGACGCAGAAAGCAAAGAGCGATGCGCGTCATTGCCTGGCGATCACATGGTCTTAATCAGACCAATTCGGGTCAGGTCGGGCACCTTTCCTCTCAACCACTTCCCCACCCAAGCAAACATTCATCATCATACATTAATAAGTAAAAGAAAAAAAGAGTAGAAACACTGCATGTAATACATATATACGATACCAATTGTAGAGCAAGTACATGACAAGATAGCGAATAAGCGGAAGGTCCTCGTCCATTCACCGTCCGTGCTGTAAAAACTTGGGGATGAAACTAGTAAAAAAATGTGACATGCGGGCGCATTGAGGGAATAGAACTAGAGAGGGAGGGAAAACAAGGATCATGAGCTAGATAACACGAATATTAACGGCAGCTGGAGTCGTAGTGTTGGTACAAGTCGGGTCAAGAAAGGGGAGCGGGACGCGGAAAAGGGTCAAAAACTCTATGCAATCCAGTGCGTGAAGGGGAGGGTGGCCAGAGCCTTTTTCGTCAGAAACCTTGCATGCCCATGAACTGGCCCTGCTGTCCTTGGGGCGGGCCCGGGCTCGGATGACGCATCACGCTCTGCTGCATCGCGTTCACGTTCGGCACCCCCATGCCCATATTCATCCCCATCATCTGCATCTGCATCATCGGCGTCATTTGTGGCATCTGGTACGCCAAGGCGTTCGGGTTCCCGAATTGCGCCTGCTGTGCTTGCGGAACAGGAGACATGCTCTGCAGTGGCGGCGAATTCATCCCGCTGGGGTTGGCAATCGGGGACGACGGGCCAGATTGGCCTTGCATCTTCTGCATTGCTTGCAGCTGTATGACAGTAAGAAACTAGAAATAACATGAAACATCGAAGACTTTACCTCATAAAACGCAAAGTCTTGTAACAGAGACGTCCTGGCAGGATGGGAATGGAAGATTCTCAACATCTCTTGTCCAGCGTCCGGAAGTAGCTCTTGCGTATCACGAGAGTTGGTCACAGGCTTGCGCTCCTGCGTATTGCTGCAATCAAAAGATTAGGCGATAACGAATAGCCACAGTGCGAAATACCAACTTGAGCTTGATATGTCGTAGATTGACATTTGGAATGTCCCGGACGAAAATCCAGCGCACTTTGAAGACACCTTTCCACTTGTCGGACGCCCACACCGTGCTACTCCGTGAATAATCGACCTGCACGGGGATGAACGTACTTATGACCAGGATACAAATAGCAACATACCGGTGTGAGCATCTCCGCCATGCCACAGAAATGACCACTGCGAAACGGTTAGCTAATGATCCGTTAAGATGCGAACATACAATACCTGGCGTTAACGCTGAAGAACAAGTAAATGGGTCCTCGCCCTGCGACTTCCTTGAATGCCTTGTCCAGCCTTTTGTTTCCAGGATCGGTCGAACTCCAGATCTCATACTTGAGTGACTTGTGCACGTCGTCCTCGGTGTAAGACTTGATGACGAAGAAACGAGCCTAAAAACAACTGGTTAGCAATAGAATAAGGTTGTATTGAGTTGACTTACGAAAGTCGGCCTTGTGTCGAACGTCGCTGGATTGTATCCTTTCGTCGCGATCAAAGATGGGACATCGATAGGTGTATTCGCAAACGCCTGAGTAGGCGTCTGACCGGATGCAGTGCGTGCCTGCCCCGAAAGGTTGTTCGTCATGACTCCAAGGCCGGGCCGTTGCTGCTGCAAATACTGAGCGGGAAGAGGCGGCACATTGGGTACCGAGGCCCCCGAGCCGCTCGACGACTTGCTGTGATAACCTTGCTGGAGATTAGGATTCGACGACCGGCCCGTCACGACGCGGTCCTTCTGGTCCCAGCCAGCGCCGCTTGTCGCCTGGGGCTGCCCGCCGCCCTGTGAGTAAACAGGTGTCTTACGACCATCACCCTCCGTTACCAGCTGCAGTTTCCCACCGTTATTGCCACGTCCGGCACCATTGTTGCTACGCATTCCGGGAGCCTGATTAGGCGGTGGATAAGCGGGATTGAACCGTGGGGGGTGGGCACTTTGGCCGCCCGTTTGATAATTGGGAGTATAGATTTGCGCTCCGGCATTGTTAAGTTCCAATGCGGAAAGCGCGCGCTGGACATCATCGATAGCGGCGTTCCCGTTGTTGGACGCGGCCTGGTTTCGCCAGTCGTTGCTACCGTTGTTGTTTGCGCCCCACGGGGAGGATCGGCCGACGGGACTAGTTGGACCGCCATACTGTTTCCCGTAATATTCCTCCTCATAGTTGGCTGGATCATCGTAGGTGTACTCTTCCTCTTCTGCAGCAGCAATGGTTTCCTGAGAGGGAGGGGGATGGACGGGCATCGGGGTTTGAAGGGTTCCAGAACGTTTCAGACCCGACGAGGCCATTTTTGGGCGCGTTGCACCGGCGCCTTGGGCACCATAGGTCAACGATACGTGGCGACGAACACCAGAGCCTGCAGGCGGTGGGGATGAGCTTGGGGCGTAAGAGTTTGCACTTTCCATGGCTGCTGGTACATCACCACCCGGGGATGCCTAGCGATTGTCTCAGAGACTGGCGTAATAGATTACGAAGAAATTTACCTCTTCATCATGGGCATTGTAGCCTCCGATTTCGCGTTCCCATTCCTCTTCGTCGCCTTCATGTCCAGCAATCGCGGTAAGGCTATTAAGCGTCTTTGGAGTCAAAGTCCCAGACTTGGCACCTTGGTTTTGAAAGGCTATCAGAGAAGAAAAATATTAGACTGGTACTAGATCGCTAAGATGCTGAGAAAGACTCGGAGAACGAGTTGGCATCGCAAGACGACGACGATCACGCACCTCGATGATATCTCGTCGGCAACGACGCTTGTCGGTGCAACGAGCTCTTTTCGCCAACAGCACCGACACCGCCGACCCATTCTTCGCCGACAACCTCGTCCTCGTTCCATAGATCGGGATTCTGCCCCTCCTCCGATATGGCGTCCCTCGCAGAGCCGCGAGCCGACCTGCTCGCTGCCGAGATGGTGTGATGCCGCCTTACGCTGCCCGAATTAGGCGGCGACACGGGTTCAGGCGGCACTGGCGGAGTAGACATGATGGTAGAGAAGAGAGCCTGTAGAGAGGGTTTCGATCGTGTGTGTGTATCACTTGCAGTTGTAATGGTGATCGACTTCTGATTTCTGATGCAGCCCCGACGCAACAACTTGCGAGTGCTGTCTTCTTCTTTTGTTCATGTTTTTTTTGAATCATAACATTGCATTCTCTTCCAGATGTCTCATCCTGCCCCGCCAGTTTTTTGCTCACCTGTTCAGGCGTGTCTAGGCTGTGGGAAATCAAGTTATGATACTTCTCGGTGTCTTTTGTGAGCCTGCAGTTTTCGAAAATTTCGCGGGCTACATCCTCCAACTACTTCTAGTACGACGTTGCTGGGCTTATAGTCACCGCGACTTGTACACGGGAAGGCCAGACTGACAGGTTGGCACTTGTGTTCCATTCACATGGCTAGATGGATCACTTGAACCTTGGCGTCCCGCCTCGTGTCAGGAACATAGATGCACACTCAAAACGTCACTGTATCAAAATCGCTGATGAGGATTTTCCGGCAGGCCTCAGAAATCCAAATTCATGAATTATTTGAAAGTTGAATCCTAAAAGGAAGTCAATTGAAGCCTAGAAAGATACAATTAAACGGCAAATTCCATTCAGAGGGAAGTGTGGCGACTCATGTTCTTACAAGGTTCGCATTTTCTACCAGAAGCTTGCCAAAAACATGATGATAGACCTTAACATGAATGCTTATTCTAGTCTTATGATGACCTCGTAGCATCCATTGAAAGGCTCCTAGCACTTAACCTTACATGTTCAAGATAGACCATGCTAAGGCAGTGAATGGCTATCCCATCAATCTCGCAAAATCGCCTTGATCTTGATCCGGAACGACGCCCGTCATAGTGTCCTGCATCGTCAGTCGTCTGTGGCGTTCGGATCATCTGCAACCATAGACACGCTTGAACTTCTCGGTGAATTCCCGTTATAATCTCCAATTCAGATCTAGAGGATCTTCAGTACCAGATACACTGGGAAAAGTAGACACATGCAGTAAATGGAATCTAGACTCAGTTGCGAAGAGAATCCACATCTGCTAGATCTCTGACGCACGGCGAAATTCCTGAGGGAGACAAAAGTAGCAGGGCTCCAGAGTCCGAATCCTAAAAAGCGGTGTACGTCGTATGTCAGGCCTAGTCCGATAACGAGAGTCTTGCGTCCATGCGAGACGAGCCGCGACTCGCCCAACGGTAAAGAAGATAAACCGCTTGTGTATCACCTTGCGTACTTGTAATCGGTAGCAGCGTTGATATCGAAGTCTCGAGACAAGACTTCCCTTCACGTTCCAGTGGCATCGTTAGTTCAGAGGATTTCAAGTATAATGCAGCGCAGAATGAGGTTACAAGTCAAGATGAGCGAATACATGCACCTGTATCTGCGTCATAAGAGCGGGAAAGCGAAGAGAAACATAGAACGCACGCATAAGCCGACTCCCACCGCCGGCAAAACGTCTGCGTGGTTGAATCCCAACCACGTCCGATGGTTAACCATCGTGTCTCATTACTTGCCGCCACACATCGGCTCTTCGGGTGACATCCTGTGTGCCACCGCCGCGACAGCACGGTTTCAGCAGCGTGGCGACGATTGTCAGCGCGCGCGCAACACCACGGCAGCAACTCGAACCACGACCGTGATGGCGATGGCGGAGCGGAAGAGAAAGTTGAAATCGAATATTGCGTCACTTACTTGTCCGAAGATGATCTCAGTTTGCCCTTCCTCATGCCTTGGTCTGACAAACGTGCGGCGTAGGCCGCTGAGAACGCGATACATAGAGGCTAGCGATGATGGTGGAAGGAGAACGAGAAGCAGCGGTAACGTGACGCAAATTGCCGGCAACTCGCGTGGCACCATGACATGTCTCAATCCTCCTTCGTCTCTTACCGTCATCTGCTTCCCTCTCTGGTCGTTGACGAGGTCCTACGCCATACTTATTGCTTGCAGGCACCGGCACCACCCACTTAAGATTCAAGGACACCGCCGGCGAAAGCTACCATTTGCCGCGTCAGAGATTCGAGAAAGACGGGCGCGCTGACTGTTGTAAGAATATACACGCGGTAAGCACTGTCACGAGGTGCGCGGACAGTCTCGCTTGCTGAGCTGGGGAACGGTGCTCTAAAGCAACCGAGTGAAGTACATTAGCCTACGATACATGGCTTTTATACTACACTATAATACTAGAACTTTCTCTATGATCAGTCAGCCTCGGGCAAGGTGGGCTGAGTAAGCTTGGATCTAGACGAGCCACAAAGGTGCTCGTATATTCCAACACTGACTTCACGGCGATACGCTCGCAGCTTTGTTTTTTCTGTTCGTTTATTGTGGCCTCGAGGTTTTTCGGTCACTCTCTATACTTCGGCTCGCTCCTAAGCCAGTTTCTGGGCAGCGGCGATTGTGACGCGTCGTAAGCATGCCTACCCCTTCGTCTGCAATCGCCCGCTACTCGCTAATCTTTGCAGTCTTGGAATCTCTCGGAACACCTATCTTGTTCTGTCTCCGCGCTACACGTGCATTGTCACCGCTTCCCCCTCCGCCACCGCTCCCACTTGCACTATGCTATGCTTGTCGCTACTTTCATGTAGTATGGCAATGCACTTCACTACATTTCCTACGCTCCTGTGTATTTGCGAGATGGTACTGCTACCATTCGCATCTGTGACCGACACATACTACACTTGCTACTATGTAAGTGGAACATTGTGGTCCCTTCAGGCCTTCCCATAACCTGCTACATGCTGTCTCATGTTGCTTATGTGCTATCATTCACTGATGCTGCTATCAGTGCGTAGAATTTCATTTTGAGCATCCAATAGTCTCCAAAGATGATGATCTATTATCCTCAGGCTGGACCTCTATATGACTTTTTTCTCAATTCCAGGTTCTGGATAGTAGACACTAAGCTATCCTCCTTTCAGTATCCTTATTGGCAGAGCCTCGGGCTGAACTACCTAGCTATCAAGTCATGGCTGGTATATACATATGTACACGGACAAGCCGTTTTCAATTATCGATGTGTGGTGGTGTGTACTTTTAAATCTAAAGTAGTCGTATCATCATCACCCTTCCTCCTCCTCCTCCCGGCGTCCCAGCAAATGACACTGATATAATTATGCATACATGTTTGTATGCAACATGCATTATCACCCAGTCAAATGCCTGATCCAAACTGACGATATCCACCGCGCGTCCACCGAGTCCTTCCGCTCAGCCATCGTCACCTCGTCGGGGAGCAACGTCCGCCGATCCACACTGACCGCCGAATGCACCACACGCTCCCCATCGTCGCCGGGCGACTTGAGCACCACGACAGGCGTGTACGACCTCGAGGACCCCCTGATCCACATCGAGTGCGTGTCGAGCGCGGCGCGGACATCAGAGGGCATTTGGGAGAGGTTGAACCGCACAAGAAAGCGGCAGTCGTACAGGTAGTCAAACACAGCAGGGGGCTCGGGATTGGCGAGGCACGCCCGCATCCGGGTCGTCACATCGACGATAGTAGGATTATCAGTCTCGGACATGGCAGACGTGGGCCGCTGCCGACTCGCCAGCCACCCATACACGGGCTTCTCGTACCGCGACGTCCTCCGCGTATTGGCCTCGGAGAGGTTTTTGAAGTTCTTGTCCCGCAATACGACCGGTGTCCATAATACTCCGGATCCAGCAATGAATCTAGTTGATGTCGGGGAGGTGTTCAAGAGGTTTGTCTCGATGATGTTGAGGGAGTCGCTGCGGCGTTTGCTCATCGAGCGGAGGGAGCCCCATGGGTAGGGCGACACGTAGCGGAGGATGCGGGTGATGACATGGGTTCGAAGGTGTTCGGGAACTCTCTTGAACATCTCCCCGCTCATGAGAAATGTGCCCACTATGGGCGACGAGGTTTTGCACAGTCGAATCCAGTTATCGACTGTTCGGAGATGTTAACGCGTGAGGAAAGGAAAATGAGAGTATTTTGACCTTCATGGTCAATGCGGGCTGCTTGTGAGCCGAGCTCCCGCACTGCTTCGCGAAAATCAGGCTGGTCTTTTGGTAGCGTTTCCCGTATCCGTCGTAAATCGACAGAGAATGTCCCGGGGAGGTTGGTCTGCTTAACAAATTCCTGTAAAAGAGACTGATGAGCTGAATAATGCAAAGTGGAGGTGTATAAAATTTACACCAACGTCAACAGTCTTTGTATTAGACGCCAGATAGTCGCGAATGGAGTTGCGGAGGGTGTATGAGGGTACAAAGTTGGTGGGGTCAACAACATACTCTAAGTTGTTGTGATGGCATGTTGCCAGCAGTCTGTCCTGCAAGAACATGAGTAAGTGGTAAACCAGACATGATATTACACACCTTGGAAAACCCAAGAAGTGGTCGTATTATCCAGCTATTCATACCGTCTAACCCCGTCCATCCCAGGGAACCATACTTTTCACTGATCCCCATACCCCACCGTCGAACCGGTTTCATCCCCGCCGCGCCATAAGCCGTCGTGTTTTTCAGCAGTCGGATAAGGGAAGTTTCGACTTGGTCGTCCATGTGGTGTCCCAGTGCAATAATTCTACACCCAGTCTCGCGCATGCCCGACGACAAAAGTTGATACCGCGCAAGACGAGACATGTTCTCGGCAGCAGTGACCGGGTACTCTGGGAACTCGCTCGTATTCCAAGAAATGGACTTGTTGATGTGCTCGACACCCATACGCGCCGCTCCGCGAGCGGCGCCGTCCGCCATGGCCTTGGACGCGGGCTGGAGGTTGTGGTTAATGGACAGCGAAACGACGCGTCCGGGGTATCCTGCCGAGTGCTCCTCAATGTGCCGCTTTATCATGAACAAAAGGCAAGTCGAATCCGGTCCGCCCGAGTTGGACACCGCTGGAATAAATGACAGTTGGCACTGACAAGCAAAATTGAGAAAAAGGGCTCACCCAGAGAGCGGCGCCATCCCGTAGGAGGCTCGCAGTTGAAAAACGCAGTCGAGAATTCGTGCGATGTTATAGGCAATGCAGTTTTCGCGTATGTA
>QLPD01004639.1:0-18246 GCA_003314085.1 Hymenopellis raphanipes
CGGCCAGGGTGCTGTTTATTATAACCAATCCCAGCCGCAGGATTTCAGGAACCAGTATGCGGACCACCCGTACGCGACGAGCCCTCCTCCGCGCACGCAGCCCCAGCCGCTGCAGCAGCGTCCGCAGTACACTTTTGGCCAGGCTCCGAGTCCTGATAACGACTACCACGCGAATGTGATGTCGGACGAGGGGCACGGCGCGTATAGCTCGGAGCCGCAGATGCAGATGGCGTATAACGCCGAGGATTATTCGGGCTACCATGCGTACTCGCCTGATACGGCGCAGGGCTACGCGGGTGCGCATGCGGGCTATGCTGAGGGTGGATACGCGGGTGCTCACACCCGCACCAAGTCGTCGAATACTGTTGCTGATGACGCGTATGGTGGGATATAAGACACTTTTCATACCTATACACATACACCTATTTATGCCCCCCGCTTCCTATCTCTTTATATATGTGTTCATTTCTTGGTGGGAGTGGGTGTAACTTTTTTTTTCATAAGTTATACTGTTTCAGCGATACCTACCCACAGTATTCCCCCGCTGCTCGGTTTATAGAGGGGCTGGTGTTGTGTTTGTTTTTTTTTCCATCGATACGTGTTGCATTAGTACGTTGTTCGGTTCGAGAACTTGCAAGTATTGTATCCAAGTCTGCGGCTCAAGCATTACTTATTCAAGTTGTATAAAATGTTGGTTTTGCTTTGTGGTTTTGGAGGGTTGGAGGGTGGGTGATAGGCAGCATGTGAGGTGCGCGATGTGGCGCACTTCTGGTCTGAAGTGAAAGCTTGGGCTTGAAGAGCACTTGCGTCATTCATATGATCTCTACTGTACTCGTCAACTCAATCAACAACGATTAGTTGGAACTTGGAAGGATGTCGTGAATCATGATAAATGTACTACAATCAGTTCCTCAACTCGCTTGTTGCTGGTGAGCATCCAGAATCCTTCAAAATAAGAACTCTGGATGAACAAAAGGATTCCCCTGGGAGAAAAAAGTCTGATCAGCTAATCACATACGTCCGGCCTGACTTGAACAGGCATCTCAAATGGATGATTGCTTAATTTGATGCTCTGCGAGCTGAGCTACGGACGTGAATATCAGGGTCATTATATTGAGTCTTCTCCCCACCAGCACGGTTTCCCCTTTCGCCCGCGCCCTTGCCGACTCGCGCCACACCCTTGTGTGGCGGGTGCCTTTCACCTCGTCAAGCCATCGTTGAATTTGCACATGCAGGAGCTCGGGGACTTTTTGAGTGAAGTGCAATTAATTGCCAGAGAGTGCTGTTTGCTCAACTCGGAGCACTATGCTGATCACAAAACGGAATCAAACCAGCAACTGTGGCGCCTGTGAACTTTCTGTGCTTTGAAAATAGCTTACTTACTTGATACTGTGAGGTTACTCGTTTACTTACTCTAATCACATCAGATTCGATTTCAGTTGCCTGAGAAAAGGTTGATAAAAGTAGATTGGTCAACTAGAGTTACAGTATACATCCGGCCTGTCTTGAGCAGGCATGCTGCTCTACAAGCGGAGCTACGGATGTGCAAGTAACTGTTCACGTCGCGGATCAACTTCGTCTGCCTTTAAAGCTCAAAGTTCAAACTATATGTACCATAAGTACTCGGGCGTGCCATTGGTCGCATCGACTCGCTCCAGGGTCACCGGACAGCGCTCGAGGCTTTCTTTCTTTCCCAGAAAAAGTTCTCTATATACTTATACTGTGTTGTCAAGATCCAAGTTCAGGTAGCTCTCCACCCGAGTTCTGCCCAGACTCTTGTGGGGCGGACACCTTTCAGTGCAAGTTTCAGTGAATAAGTATCTCTCTCAGAAAAAGGATATGAACGCAATCGACGAGCTACATACATCCGGCCGATTTGAACAGGATTTGATGCTCAACAAGCTGAGCTACGGATGTGCACTTCATGTTGTCTATCTTGAATCAAGTTCTCTGTTCTCATGCATGCATGCCCTTGGCCGGGGGCGGTGACGATATCAACGCTTCATATCATGCTAGGGCGTGTTGCCTACATATATTGTTCTGCAAACCACGACCACCTCGGTCATGCGTCGTCGACGAGACACGACCACATTGTCACCGTCCTGAAACTCGACAAAGAACTGGACTTTGCGCGCGCAAGGCAACAGATTGGACAAGGCGTCGTATGGGGAATATTGAGTGGACTCCGTGTCGGGGATGTGCGAAAAACAGCAGGTCGTCGATGGTCCGCGCACCCGAGCGCGCAGTTCTCCTATGAAAAGGCTCGCATGTGTGCGTCGTCCAAGGCCGGACGACGCATCACGATTTGACCGTTCTCGACGAGAGTTGTGCGACATAGCGCAGGAGGCATAGGCTCAGCAATGGGGGCCCCGCGATTTTACCGTGGCCGCAGCCGTGCATGCACGGTAGCAGCACACGGCTGCACGGTAGCACAGCTATAGCCCAAATGGACTCCTCTTCTAAGTCGTCTTCAGTGCCTACTTTCGAGCAAACCATGCCATGTACTGTAAATGCCTGCAGTCAATGAACTTGTAATTGATGAAAAACACGCCGAGTTAGCGCGTGAGTCACCTAATATCGTCAAAGTTTTCCAAGGCCTTACTACCGTGCACACGGTAGTACCAGCAGCGGCCACGGTAGCACGGTACTCACGGCCGCGGTCACGGTGGCCTTCACGGCAGCGGCCACGGTACAGTCACGGCCCTCACGGTAGCGGCTGGACATCGAGCACGGCCACACGGTAGTCGTTGGCTGTGCACGGCACTGACACGGTAGCGTGACAGCTGCGTGACAAAGTCCGTCCAACTTGGCATATACCCTGCTTGTTGATCAGGGATTCGTGCTTCGTCGGCGCAAATGTGCTTGAAGGTATGTTTTTCACTGTATAGTACCCTCAACTTCTGGATAGAAATTCAGCTAACGTCTTTCTGCAGGACGCCTCATGTGCGCCTCTCGTCTCAAGTGCTTTAACCAGACTTGAGTTAATCGTGCACTTTCTACTCAGATCCTGCCAACCACTGACACACATCCCAGATAAGTACATTAAGCCTTCTTTCTCCCTCCGGTTCTTCTATCTTGCTCAAAATGGCAAAATATTACGACCCGCTATACATGAGAATTTAGTTGCATATTAGAGCTTTTGGGACAAGTTGTCGCCATTCGTCGCCGTGTGTGAGAGTGAGTCAGTCACCGCGTTTGTGAGAGTCGTTGATCACCGCGTTTGTGAGAGTGGTCGATCACCGCGTGTGTGAGAAACGTCGTGCGAGAGTGATCGCATCAGGAAACGGGTCTCCAGCCTAGAGGACTACTGAGTGAACCCTAGTGAACATGGTTGCCTAGAGGACACTAAGGTGTGAACTCTGCTGGGTTAACTTTGGCAAAGGTTCAGGTCCAAACATTCTTTCAAGCTGCCTTGAGTCCAACTCAAGATCACTCAAGTCAGACCCAAGTCAACTTAAGGCACCTTCAATCCAGACATGGACGACCTAAACATAATACAAGCTCACTCACAACACCTCAAAACACAAGTAAGATTAACCAGGTCAGTAAGCAATCACTTAAAGCTTATTCAAAATTGCTTGTCAATACATGAATTCAAGAAACATAATTGCATTAGACTGAATACTAACAACTGAAAGACCTAGTCATACCATATCAAGACGTGATCTACGTATTTACTATCGGCTCTCGCTATATGTGGTCAGTTGAGGTCTCATCAGTCTTATGGTAGTAAATAGTCACTGTCCCCAGTGTGAGTGTGGCCGATACAGCGGGTATAGTTAGTGCAGCCATCGTTGTCACAGTGGAGCATCACCATCGTCGCAGTGTAGTTGGCTTTATTGTCGGGGTGGGCGTAGTCATCATTGTGGGCCAGTCGTCATCGTTGTTATCGTTGGGGTGCTGTCGTCATCATTAGACTCCTTGTGGACGTGCCGTTGTGCGGGGGTAAGTCATCGGTGCGAGTGTGTTTCTTGTCGCTGAGGGCATGTTCGTCGTTAAGGAGAGCATTCTCGGTGTTATTGAGGGCGAGCGCGTCGTGAAGGAAAGCATTCTCGGCGTCGTTGAGGGAGTGCTGGTCGTGGAGAAGGGTTAGCTCATCGTGGTCGAGGCGTTCTCGTCGTGAAGGAGAGCTCCGTGTTGTTGAGGACGTGCGCATTGTGAGGGAAAGTATGCTCGGCATTGTTGAGGGCGTGCTGGTCGGGGAGAAGGGTTAGCTCATCGTGGAGGCGTTCTCGTCGTTGGGAAGGAAGGCATGCTCGTTGTTGTCGAGGGCGTGCTCGTCGTGGAGGAGGCGTTCTGGTCGTGAAGGAGGCGTTCCGGAGGCGTGCTCGTCATGAAGGAGGGCGTGCTCGTCGCGAAAAGGGCGTGCTCGTTGTGTTGAGACCGTGGAGAATGGCGTGCTTGTTGTCGCCTTCGTCGTGTCAGTGGAAGGTGGTAGTAGTAGACCAAGTTGAACGCGTACCTAATCAGGACAAAAGTCAACCGACACGTGACATACAAGTGCGTGGCACTTCCACGTTGAACTTGGGGAAATTCTGGTTGGTCGGTTTGGTAAGGAGCAGGAGTACAGGACAAAATATAGGAGACTTACGATTGGGACGGTCTCGTTGAGAATCCGACTCCAGGACGACACCACCTCCCAACCATGGGCCCACAAAGCCCTGCTCAAGGTCGGCCTGGCTCTAAGTGGGCCCACGGTTGGGTGTGGCGTCGAGTCAATATTACCAAGAGACGACGCCTTGATTGCAACGGCGATTTGAGTGGTATGGAGTGGTATGACGCTGTACAGTTGCTTGAGCTGGAACTTACATTCAGCGAGGAAGACGGGAACCAAAAAGAACGCACCTCACACATGCCGTCCACCAGCGGACAGAGCAGCATATAATCCTCCAGCCTTCGCTCTCGCAGAGCCCGTCCGGGGTGCAGCGACGGGGCATAGCGTTGCGTGACGCCCACTACCTAGGTCGACGACGCTGTGAATGGGGTACGTGGCTAATTGAGGAGTCGGCGGACAAGAGACGGAGAGATGAGGAAGAAAGGGAGTGAGGAAATAACAGATGGTGGTGGTAAGAGGGTAAGGATGACGACTCCGAACAGTGGTTGATCACTATTCGGATTCTCGGTCCGAGTCGCCGCCGCCAAATCTGGGCGACGGCGACAACGATTGCTAGCATATGGCAGCTCGGGAGAGCTTGTACTTTGGGGAGATTTATTAGCAAGAGCTAAATTGACTATCTATAAAGTTCCAGGAAAATTGAAATGGAGGAACACGATGATTCACGAGTAGCCATGTAAGGTCTTGTCAGTGTTGTGAGAAAAGGATCGTTTGAGTAAATATAGAATACCGCAATGGCTGGATACCTTGAATTAAGTTCTAGTTCATCAACATCATTGTTGAGTGTGTATATCATCAAAATTTGAGGAGTCGGGGCGGCTCAGCGCACTGAAGCGCACGATTTCACCTTCTTTGGATCGGATACTATCTATGTAAGGTTAGTTTCATGTCAGCACGCAATGTTATTACAAGAATTTCTACTGGCGCATATGGTATTGGTGTCCTGCAGTGAATCCCGACATTTATAATAGTATTCCGAGCCCGTCGTCGCTGTCCCGAACGTCGACGAGCTCGTTCCGTTGACGATCGGAGTCATCGGTCCGGACGATCCGAACAGCGATCGTGGCTGTTCAGCGTCGTTCTCTCTCCTTCTCACCACCACCACCACCCTCCTTTCGCTACCGTTCGACACCCCAGCGCCTAACACCATTTACTGCACCTTCTGTGCGCTTTTTTCTTCTCCACGTATCCTCAAAATGTCGACTTCAATCGAAGGATTACCCTCCGCGTAAGCCCCAGATAACGGGCAGCAGATTTGCCGTCGACTAAAAGACGGCGCGCACGACGATTTACGCCCACGGAGAAGAACGGCCTTGATTCGGTGGCCCGACTTTAAGTCGTCGCCCGTGGTTAAGGAGACCGACTTTTGCGTCGTCTCCTCTGAATGGACACGGCGCTCGCAAACGTAGCCAGAGAGGTCTCTATTGCACACGACAAGCCGGCGCATACAGGAGAAAGGCATCGTACAACGAGTAGCAGCTCGTTCTGCGTGCGCAGGTGTGTTTGACTATTTTTCATTCAATGAACTTACCCTTACCAAACATTATCTAGCAATGCTGGCTTTATATCACCGACACGAGGAAACCGACAGCCCAGGTCTCTCCCCACAGCACACCACCACTATGATGACCGTCCCTCGCTCCGACCGGGGTCATTCCTTAGCACCATGGTCCCCGCGTAAGCCCTCGTATCGAGGCCGCTCTGTCCAATACGCAGGCGTGTAGCGTCTCTTTTTACTTCTTCTTGGACCAGTCCTTGTCAACAACGTGGGGCCTAATCACGCTGAGCTGGTTTGGCTGAGACGGCATCGCGGATGCGTCCAGCCCAAAAGGTGTGTCTACATACTAGTTTTTTTTCTCTCGTTTCTCATCCTCGCTCCTCGCTAGAGAGTACAATCACGGCGCTGCAAGCAACAACACGATTGTGATCCCAATGCCAGGCCGTGCTTCAGTCTCCCGACTTGCTCCCGACCCTGTCTTACTCTTACCACGACGACGAACGACCTTCGCGTTGTGTCCTGGACGCTGTAAGCCGTTGAACGACGCAGGCACGGCCATGACCTTGAAACACGGGGCAACTCATTTCTTCTCCTTTTCTCCGCCTTTTCGTGGATTTGTGGGCATGAATCGAGCCCGGCGGCCAAACGACCACACCTCTACAGGAAGATCTCCCACCTCGCGACTCGACAACTCTTCATTTGGTGTCCCAGGACAGCAAGTTGCTACTTGCCCCAGTACGTCTTTCGTCCTGCTTCCATTCGCGATACTAATAATTTTACCGCTTTATAGGTCCATCGTTGCTAACGACTGGCGGCCCATACCATCGAACAAGCGGCAGTGATGAAGACCCGCCCCCGCCCCCAACGCCTGACAAAATATGACGCCGCACGCGCTTGCGCAGACAGGAGGAGAGCTTGTGCAGAACATGTTGCTACTTGTTCTGTACTCGTAGGTGGGCTTTAATCCTTTGATTTCATTCCGTCTACTGACCAAACGTTTCTTACGGCCCCTAGAAAAACGACTAGCAGCCGCGTAAGCCCAGCATATTTTTACCTTCACGCCCAGACGACAGCGACGACACGGAGCAGCGTAAGGCCTCCAACGAGGCTGCTCGTCGACTATTTTCTGCCACGATCGACGATCTGGACCCACCACAACATACGCACAAGCCCTCGTACTGAGGCCGCTCTGTCGAATCCGTGCTTGCTTGCTCCCCTGACGATGGCCGGCCGCGTAAGCCTTCGACAATGCCAGAGAACAACACCAGCGATCCGACTTCGGGACACGGGTCTTCCGGGAATTCTTCGTTTCCATTCTGCTCCCAGCGCAAGGACATGCAGTCGCGTAACATCATCTGTCAGAGGACAACGGCACCGAATATAATAAGGCGCGTTCGGAGCAGGATAAGCCCTCGACTTCTTAATGCTCAACCATGCAGATATGCCTATGGCCATGTCTCCTCTGCATCATCTCCCCGAATATCTTTCGAGTGGGGTATGACCGGCAAACTATTGTATGCCGCGTCGCCCCAGCGAAAATATATTATTGTATAAGTATTACTATTAGTTATCCTCTCGTCTCTTCTCTTGTTCAGCCACTCCTAGAGACACTAGAGTTGTTTAAAGACAATGACTAGAATGCCACTGTCCTTGAGTATGCCAAGGTGATCTTGAAGTCTGGGCTGCAGATGCTAATGCTTTGAGTAGACTTGAAGTAAACTCAACAGCATGGAGTTAACTTAAGCTTTCAGCTACTGCAGCTTGAGGCTTGAGGCAGCTCAGGATGCCACAGGATACCTCAATGTCCTCTGGTTTATCACTGTGGCAGTGACTACCTCAGGCAGCCTCTGGCCCACAGACCATTTCCTGATGCGCTCACTGCGATTCACAGTCGTCCACCGTGTTTCACAGACATCGCTGGTACTTGTCAGAGTCGCATTTCAGAGTTGTTGACCACCGGCCTTGACCTGGTCTTGACAGATGCGGTCGACCGCTGCATAAAGTACTCGGGTCCGCGGCAATTTCCGTCCGGGGGTTCGAGTCCGACCGGGTGTTGACCCCGTTTTTGGTTTCTTTCATTTTCAAGTTGCTATTTCTGGGCTATTTCCATGACCAAAATATAGTTATTTATGCTCTCATCCATTCTACTGAAGACTGGGTCGTCTCTGAGAGCTTTTCTGCCTGTTCTGTATGATGTTTTGAGACCCATGCTTTGCAGGCACCTGCATTTATTCAAGAACCTCAATACAACTGAAGTAATGATTTAGCATTTTCCTTCAAGATATTTAGACTTCTAATAACCCTCTACTAATCTACCATCAAACACCAAATGCCAGACGCCACAGTTCGACTGTGGCAGTGCTTGACGTCATGGGAAAACCTTACCAACCTCTCACCAAGAAGATTCGGGTTACGTACTGTCTATAGACAGTCTAATCACAGGAATGTACACAAACACGCCGCCAGTAGCCTGGAAACGGCAACATGAAAATGAAAGAAACCAAAAACGGGGTCAACACCCGGTCGGACTCGAACCCCCGGACGGAAATTGCCGCGGACCCGAGTACTTTATGCAGCGGTCGACCCGCATCTGTCAAGACCAGGTCAAGGCCGGTGGTCAACAACTCTGAAATGCGACTCTGACAAGTACCAGCGATGTCTGTGAAACACGGTGGACGACTGTGAATCGCAGTGAGCGATCACTCTCGCACGACGTTTCTCACACACGCGGTGATCGACCACTCTCACAAACGCGGTGATCAACGACTCTCACAAACGCGGTGACTGACTCACTCTCACACACGGCGACGAATGGCGACAACTTGTCCCAAAAGCTCTAATATGCAACTAAATTCTCATGTATAGCGGGTCGTAATATTTTGCCATTTTGAGCAAGATATTCTTCCTTCTTTCGCCGACTCCTTCTTCTTGAACTTGGTTCTCTTTCAGATCCTACAGCTACTTACTTTCACCTCAGATAGGACCAGACTTTGTACACCATAGCAAACCTGAAGAGGTGGCGGAGGAGAAACCGAATGTTCCCAGCATAAGACCACAGAGTACCGTGCGCTCAGAACTAGGGATGTGCGCCGTACCGTAAAGGTCAGCATACGGCACCGTCAAGATACGGTCCGAATTCGCAAACTTAGAAGCGTCAAAGCGGTATATTATGTGTCAACTGGAGTAGAAACGTGTTGAAAGTACGTGGAATAATATAAATACCTGTTCTTCATCACCTAGCTCGTCAATCGCTGTACGCGCCATGCGAAGCTGTTGCTTGACTAACATCAAGGTACTGATGGTATACGCCTTGAGGTTAGATCGTCGCATGGACAGGGTATCACGGCTGCTGGAGAATATCCGTTCGACGGCAACGGCAGAGCCTACAGTGGAAAAGTGTAAGTGTGCGAAGAGATATCAAGAATGTCAACATACCTGGAATCGCCAGAATATCGCGTGCCAATCGATACAGATTGGGATATTCCTTCCGACGCGAGTACACCATTCCGAGACGTCCACGCGCCTAGCGATATGGATATCATGCAGGAGAGTTTCTGGACTTAAGTTAGATACTAGCCTCCACCTCGGTACCCATGGCCATGATCCGTGTTTGAATACCTTTTCGTACAGGTATCTTCAATGTCGAAGCACCGGGGTGATGAACATATGTGAGAAGAGCGCGTAGTTCGGGGCGCTCAACCTCCTCAAATAGCTGATCACATTGCAGTATGTTCGGGAATCATTTTTGATGAAAGACTGTCAACGAGTTAGATGAACATCAACCTCAAATCGAGTCCAGAAACTGTGGAGCTGGCATACCTCTTTATTCGTCATTTCTACATCACTGTCGTCGTCTGTGGACTCCTCGTCCGTGCTGTCATCCGTGAAATCACTGCTGTCGTCCCCAGAACCCAGTCCATCCATCATCCATCCCTTTCCCCTTTTGCTTTGCATTGCGCGGGCGACGTCGACGCTTTTTTGTTGGAACGTCTTCCTCACCATTCTCATCCAACTTCTCCGCCACGACAAGCTCAGCGCACCGGTTCTTCTTACGCTCGCGACCGCTTCCACGCAGAGTATGTCCTGAATTCCTGCATCAGCAAAACCTGACAAGACCGAGTCAATCCACGTACCAACAGGACCGCCGTTAGAGGATCCTTCACCCATAGGATTAACGTCGTCCGGATTGTTGAACCAGTCGATCTCGTGTGCCTCTTTGAGGGTTCCATCGGCATTCAATGCGCACGCCTCCGAATTCGCTAAAAATGTTTTAGTAAGTCGTTCCCATAAAAGCAAGCAAAACATACCTCCACCAAGGAAGCTGATGGGAAAATGTATATGGCTCAATGGCCCAAGCTTGAGATCTCCCATCGTCTCGTTTCCGAAAGCCAGTGTACGTCGACCAGGGATGGAGAAACCGTACTGAAGTAAAGAGATCAGTATGCGACGACATTTCATGTTGTGATGTACTCACGAACTGGAATAGATTGACTGGATGGCCCCATCACAAAGATAATCCGGGGTTCATCGCTAAGGCGGCGCAGACGATCCAGGCGCATGTGCGAGATGTGCGATCGATGATACCGATAGGATGGCTGGGGAAGAAGCTGATGCAACTGCCAAAATGAGGGTGTGGTTGCGGCAACTATTATTCCACAGTTAGCACAAGTATTTGTTGCTGGACAAAGATCCAATACTCACGGATCATTAAACGGAAAACTAGACTGTAGAAAGTCAATTCTGTAAGCCCCAGAGGAAGCGAGGACCATTGTTCGCGCTCCAGTACGCGCTCGAGAAAGTCGGCATCAAGAGTGAATAGTAAGTAAGAGGAGTGCAAAGTGACGGCCAGAAATGTCCAACTTGTGGCAAAGGTGGTCCCATATATGCTGAAGGTAGGTGAAAGGAAGAAATCAGATATATTCATCACGTACGTAGACGCGTCGTAGGGGATGGTGGTGGTTGATAGCCAAGACGCGAGGCCTGTGAAACGTAATGGACGTTATTCGGCTTGGTCGGATCGATCTCCGGTCTTATCTTGGCGGCGCACGCGTAACAAGTGGTCTATCATGCTACGACTACTACGATTAATGGTATGTCAGTCTCAGTATACTACCCATACCCGCATTCTGCTTGTCTTCGGACTGGACACTGATGCTAAGTGATAAGAGGATTGATTGACTGTGGTAGATATATACGGAAACCGTGATCTATGCTGATGTGTGTGTGGGGAAAGGTTCAAAGAGCCCTTGGGCCCCGACATGAGACTTTCCTGGGTGGACAAGGTCAGCTGCGATGGGCGGGTGGGCCCGAACGAGAGCTGGCCTGTCCAGAATCCCTAGGAACTGTTATGTCGGAGCAGTTTCTAGCTCGAGTGTGCAAGCAGCGCAATATATGTGGATTGATTATTAATATATATTGGGATGTCTGAAAAGGGTGCGGAGGGTGGGGAAAAGAAAGCTGAGAGTGTGTCGAAGACTTGTGTCGAACGAATCCTTGACGAGGCGACGCGATGACGGTAACGGAAAGAGAAGTCGTTACCGCATCACGCGACCGTTCGAAGACCACAAGCTGTCACACTCTCGTTCCTCGACCACTACAGCTCAACAACCAGTCATTTTGTGACAAGACCTGCGTCACACTTTAAGCCACACGGTACCGTTACACGGTCGCGTCCACGGCCACGGTAGCGGCCACGGTACCACGTCCTATGCCACGGCACTTTTGTAGTGCCCAAGCAATGGCCATCGGCGGCAGACAGTGAAGAGGACATTGTGCGCTCTTTCAAAGCGATATCTTTGCAGTCTGCCAGGAAATCGACGTGTTGGCCGATGCGGACATCCTGGGGAAGGCAGCTGGGGACGTGATACTCGCTGAGGATTAGTGCGCATAGGCCTGGGCGTCGCGAGAATTGCGCGGTTTTGTATGCAGCTCAGAGTACCTCCTCGTCCATTTTTTCTGGGGTAAGAGTAATGCGGCCGCCTGTTGCTCTTGGTATAGAGCGAGACGCGTCTAGATCTAAACCTCATCAAGCAGACGCTGCTCATCGTGTAAGGACATGCTCGCCATGTAGTATAGTCTTGTGCTGTTCTCAGATATTTAGCGGCAAGAGTACATCGACGATAGAGTACCTCTAAGAATAGATCATCGTCGCAGGAGGAAAGGAATATTGATTGAACGTGTCCCGCATCCCGCAGTGTCATCACTCCGGGATCGAGCCTGGTCAACGCTCAAAAATAAACATCTACGATGTTACAGAAATCGATATACGTCCGGCCTGACTTGCACAGGCATCTCAAATATTTGATGCTCTACAAGCTGAGCTACGGACCTGGTTGAGTGGCGCATTTCGCGGATCAATCCCTCGTCAACCGTCAGAATTCAATCCGATCCCTCATGGTCTACTATCTCCTTACGTGTGTTTTCCTCATACGACGTTAGACGCCACGGTGTCAGCTCAAGTCAAAATTACTAAACAGATACACAGCTCTGCGCACGGCTGCTGCCTGCACAATGCATTGCGCATCCCGATTCCCGAATCATTGGATAAAAAGTTTAATTTCGCCTTTTCAATAATATACATCCAGCCTGACTTGAACAGGCATCTCAAATGGATTGTTCATTTGATGCTCTACAAGCTGAGCTGCGGACATGTAGTGAGTTTATTGAGTGGCGCATTTCGTCTTGTCAAGTAACGACTGGTCAGAATCCTGGGATAAAAATTCAATGCCCTCAATACAATATAGTACATCCGGCCTGACTTGAACAGGCATCTCAAATGGACTTGCATTTGATGCTCTACGAGCTGAACTACGAATGTTCACATCAACTCTCAAAAGTTGCGTCAACCTGCTCCTCACCCACCAGCACTTGAATCTTGCCTGATTTCCTCCAATTCCCTCTGCACACCATGTTAGCAAGGTCCGTCTTCACGTTGTTCTTCGCCCGAGTTCCAGTTCGGTTTCTCTGCCACACCATTTCACCCTCAGCTTGGACCTCCACCGAGATGCTATACTGTAGTCATCCACGGATGGACTGGCACCAGTCCATCCGAACCACCCTCCTACAATCATTAAGCAAAAAGTAATAATTGATATCAAACTACGGGTATACAAGACAGTGCTGGGGTGTACGATCGACTCAATCAACGAACAAAGAATGCGCGGAGGGGAGAACGAGAGATACAGCCATTCAATAAATATAAATACGTACACGGCATTCAAAATAGCTTTATCGATACACACACACACTTTACATCCCGCCATAGGCGTCCTCAGGATCATACACCGTGTCCGGTCGCTTCACGCCAGACGAGTTACGCGAGGCAGCAGCGTCAAGAGGGAACATCGGCGACGGGGGAATGGGAACCTCATGAGGCGCAGGCGCATGACGAGGAGTGTTCGGAGTAGCCGTTTGATGTTCGTGATGCTCCTTGGGTATAGCGCCTATCCGGCGAATTGGGGAAGGGTGAAAGAAGCGAGGTTGTTGTGTATGTGTCGCTCAATCGTAGTGGGAGGCCTCAAAGTAGTGCCGTATCCGCTTCCGCCGCCTGGTTACCCCCAGCGCTATGACCACCTCTGTTCTATTCTGCCCTGCCAGTGCCAATGCAGAGACAGAACCGCCAGCTCGAGTTCCCTGGATCGTAAGTCGTGGACAAGTCTGAACGGGCACGGTCACGTCGTCGCTCTCCTGGAATTCGACTTTGCGCGCGCAGGCACCAAGTTGAGTATGGTGTCGTATAGGCTGCGTCAGCAACGTGATTGACACTGTCATATTCAAAAGACAGCAAGTCGATGGGCCACCCACCCGAGTACGCAGTTCTCCTATGAAAAGGCTCGCATGTGTGCGTCATCCAAGGCCAAATGACGCATCATGGTTTGAGTGTTCTCGACAAGAGTTGCGTGACACAGTACAGGAGGCGTAGGCTCAGCAATGACCATCGGCGGCAGACAGTGAGGAGGAGATTGGGCGCTCTTTCAAAGCGAAGTCTGCAAAGAAATCGACGTGTTGGTCGATGCGGATATCTTGATGAGGTACAGCTGGAGACGTAACATGCGAATATCTCGTTGAGGGATAGTACGCATGGGATGCGAGAATTGCGCGGTTTCGAATGCAGCGCGGAGGTACGCCTCCTCGAAGATTTTCTGGGGCAAGAGTAACGCGGCCGCCTGTTGTGCAGAGTGAGACGCGTCTAAACTGCTTTAAGCAGACGCTGCTCATCCGAAGGACGACTTGCCGTCTTTAACAGCTTGCAGGCTAACCTCAACCATGTTTGCCAAACGTATTGCTGTCCTGTTCTCAAATATTAGCGAGAAGAGTGCGTCGACGATAGAGAGACTCTACGTACGTCTAAGAACAGATCGTCGTCGTAGGAGGAAAGGAAGACGCGTCCCGCATCTCAGGCCCAAAATAGATCTATCCGGGCCGACGCTTAAAAATAGCCAGCTGTGGGCACTCGAAAATACGTCCGGCCTGACTTGAACAGGCATCTCAAATATTTGATGCTCTACGAGCTGAGCTACGGATGTGTAAGTACCTCTTTCAGTGGCGCATTTCATGGATTTCTCGGCGCCTTAAGCCTCACCTACAGTCCTTCCAAGTCCCATCATACAGCAGGGCTTAGCTCCTTATGCATGTTTTCCTCGTATGTATAGTACCAGAACATGTCAGTTCAACTCAAAAACAGACAGCTCTAGCATCCCGATAAGAATTTCATGTTGCTTCTTCAAGTAAAAGAGCGGGTGGCATGTATGAATTACATCCAGCCTAACTTGAACAGGCATCTCAGGTCGATGTATGATTTGATGCTCTTTGAGCTGAGCTACGGACATATAGGCACCGGGCTGTGTGGCGCGTGTCGTGAAGACCTCATCTTTTCGAAGTTTAAACCATCATGCATCATGGCTTATCTCTCTACTCGTGTTTCCCTCATATAAGGTACTAGAAAACTGTGTCAGCGCAGATCCCAAATCCTTGAATGAAAATTGGATGTTCATGCTCCTATGAAAAAGAATGTGTGTAAACCCCATCATGACTCCAAACACCCGGCCTGACTTGAACAGGCATGATGCTCTACAATCTGAGCTACGGATGTGTACATGGCAGATCACGGTCTAGTCAAGTTCAGCTGTCCTTTAAAGCTCAAACCTCTCCGTTAATCAAAACGTCGCGTCAACTCATCCCTCACCCCGCAGCACTTAAATCTAAGAAATCTTTCTTTACTGATACTGTTTGTCTAGATCCAAGTTTAGGTCCTCCGCCCGAGTTCTAGCTTGCTTTGCCGCTTCGGCTTTCCCGGGCCCGCCATCTGGCGCTTTCACCTCCAACTAGTTGAATCTCAGGAAGATCATTCCTTGTAGGCCCGCTCGTAGACCAACCCATTGTTGTATTCGTATATATAGACATGTAGGAGGGCTCTCAGACACTTTGAGTGAAGCACAGATTGATTGGAGGGTGCTCTTTGCTCAATACACCACTCCGACCACAAAACGGAATCAAACTCATCATTCAAGGTCAAGTACGAGCCTGCATTCTGGCTGTCTTGACAACAGGAGAGAAGCCGGCGACTGTGGCGCAAAGTGGATCAGGTGAACGTTTTGCCGTTTGAAAAGAGCCTAAAATAGCTCTGGTGACAAGGGTCTCCTGTGTCACGTCCACGTCACGTTCGGCTTTTCCCAGAGGTTTTCTTGTCCTTCCCCGACATCGTTGAACGGCGCTGTCCTCGACGACAACCACTATACCACACAGCACCGCCGTGCACCCACATTCATTCCCCCGTATACGCTCATTTCTACCCCAACACACACATCTTATCCCCCCCAAAATCGAAAATCACCAATTTAAATAAGAATCATGGCCCACTACGACCGCTTTGAGCGCCGCAAGGTGCATGTTAACCGCCAGGCGATGGGCGGCGGTGGAAATGTCATTCCCACTACGACGGCATCGACGACGACGACGAGCGCATCCCAGACGTCTGGTGAGTGCATAGCGGACCCCTGATGGATGATAATTACTAAATGGAAATCAAACAGCGTCCAGCGCACATACCAGCTTGTCCTTGCCGACGTCGTCCTCCACGTCTACATCGAGCACTCCGACGACGACCTCTACGACGACCACATCCAGCACGACGAGTTCGTCTACTACTTCGTCGTCTTCCAGTGCTACTTCGAGCAGCGCGACGAGCTCGACTATTAGCACGATTCACACTGTATGTTTGCTTGATGATATCCGCGGTGGTCTAATTTCACCTTGTTACAGACTTCGCAGACTTCAGTCGCTGCACCTGGCACGACCTTTGTGTCCCCCACGACCTCGAGCAAGACTACTGCTCATGTCACCCGTACTGCTACCCTCACGTCTGGTACCGCGTCGGCTAGCGGCTCTGTCGCGTCTGCCAATGCTAGCGGAAGCTCTAGCAGTGTCGGTACCGGAACTATCATCGGTATTGCTTTGGGTTGTATCGTTGGTCTCGCGGTCATCTCTGCTCTCATCGTCATGGCCTTGGTGGGTACTTTATCGCTTTACAAAGCTTCATTTCTCATACTCCGTCTAGCGCCGCTACAAGAAGCGTAAGGAAGAAGAAGAGGTATTCAGCGCCTCCCAGTTCCGCCGTTCTGCGGTCCTCCTTGACGACGAAATGGACCAGCCCATGGGCGGAGCTCCGTATGGTTCCTCCTTCAGCAACAGTGGACATAGCGCCGGGGGTAACCAGTACGGCAACGGCGGCGGAAGTGGATACGGCACTACTTTGAGGCCTCCGACTATGATTGAGCGACACATGAACAACAGCCCCGCGTCTTTCGCCCACCCCCAATTCGCCGGATACGCGCCCCAGCCACCTCAGCCTGCGTTCGGCCCTGGCGAAGTTATGGGCCACAACGTGTACTCTGAACAGGACATTCGTGCTGCGCCATTTGACGGCGATCCGTTCTCCCCCACGAGGGATCCTTACCTTACTAGGCAGCCCAGCTCGGCGTCCGGCATGTATCACCCTGACCACGTCTCGCAGCAGTACGACCACCAACAGTTCCCTCCCGTCCCTCAGCACGCTCAGGATCCGTTCAATTCGCAGCAGCATGCATCGTACAACAGCGCTGCTCCCCAGTTTGATCAGCCTCAGCCACAGCAGTACGCTGATGTGAACCGTGTCACGTCTATGAGCAGTGATAGCACCCACGCTCACGCGTCCATCATCGCTGCTGCAGGTGTCGCTATGCCGGAGGAGCGTCACGAACATCAAGCGTCTACTCCGAACACTCCCCATCATGCGCCTGCGCCTCATGAGGTTCCTATTCCCCCGTCGCCGATGTTCCCTCCTGACGCTGCTGCCTCGCACACCTCGTCTGGCGTCAAGCGACCGGACACGGTGTACGATCCTGAGGACGCCTATGGCGGGATGTAAAGCGTGTTTGTGTGTGTATCGATAAAGGTGTTTTGAATGCCGTGTAAGTATCTATATTTATTGAATGGCTGTATCTCTCGTTCCCCCTCCCTCCCCCGTTTCTTTTCCCCTCCTCTGGTTATGCTTCAGGTATATATTTGTTTCTTCTATACTTGATGTTTGCCTTTTTTTTTCTAATGGGATGGCCTCCTGTGTAGTGTTTTTGCAGTTCAAAGTTGTATAGCTAGTTATACCTCGCAGGCGCGCGTTCTTTGTTCGTTGATTGAGTTGATCGTACACTTCCAGCACCGTCTTGTATACCCGTAGTTTGATATCAATTATTATTTTTTGCTTAATGGTTTTAGTAGGTCAGCGCACGACTACATATTGAAATGCAGGTCTCGGAGGTGAAAAGCGTCACACAAGGGTGTAGGAGGGAAACCGAACAAACCAGAACTCGGGCGGAGACGTACATGAACTCGGATCTAGATAATACGGTATGTAGAGGCAATTGGAGGCAAGGAGACAACATTCGAGTGCCTGGTGGGAGCAAGTCAATGCAACTTTGGGACTCACTATCTCTGAGGTAGGTGTGAACATCTGTAGCTCAGCTCGTAGAGCATCAAATGCAAATCCATTTGAGATGCCTGTTCAAGTCAGGCCGGGTGTACTGTGTTGTATTGCGGGCATTATCCAATGGGCTTACCGGCCATGTTGCTGGGTTCCCACGCCACTGCTAGCTGCCAACGC
>QLPD01004640.1:0-22320 GCA_003314085.1 Hymenopellis raphanipes
CCAGCGTCCTTAGAGAGACGGGCATATAGCATCTCTTGAGATTGATCCGGAGCGTGGGCGATGGTAGTATTAGGAGCGGAGGATGCTGCAGCATCCCGTCGATAGGGGACATCCTCCGCTCCGAGGCCATCGACGTCGGTGGGAACTTGGCGGTCTGCAAAAAAAGCGTCCGAGGCTTGTACAAGCTCGAGCACGGATGTGAACGTCGAAACTGATTTCACTTTAGCAGTCGCAAGGACGGCAGGCTGGTCGTCTGAGAGGTCGTACTTGAATATCTGGTACTCGGACTCTACAGTGACGCCGTGCTGTTCGCCAGCTTCTAGAGCGAATGAGACGGAGTTGCTGCTACGATCCCATTGAGGCCGACAAAGAATGTCCTCCCAGTCTGCCCCGTTCGACTGGGACTCGAAGAGTCGTCGACCTCTGAACTTGCCCTCACACTGAGGCGTTTGACTATCCAATACGATGTTAGGCATACGAGCAACGCTTGAAATACAGGAACTCACGACAGTCCGTATGGCATTGCGAGCCGATGCCACAAGGATTTATATGTAAGCTTCTGAACCGAGTGCGCGCGCAGGACCTCCAGAAGCGCAGTAGTGAAATGGCCCGCTGACCCGAACGCACCCTCATACGCGTACTCTTGGCTACTGCACGCTGCAAGAAGAATGTGCGACTCGTTGGCCATCCCCGTGAACTTTTGGGAAATCTGCAGACTGCGCACTCCGTGGCCTGAAGGGACTGACGCAAATAGGTCGACATCGAAAGAACCCGAAATTGGTGGTGGGTCTTTTATGAAACGCGCAGTGCACTGTTCCACCGGTCTGGCGACTCTATTCATCCCGCCAGAGTGGCAACAGTCCAGGATGAGTGTCTGATAGACTAATTAAGCACACAACTGAATGAGCGAACAAGATATGAACACACGATATTATTCCCTTTCGCCTCAGACAGCTGGTCGAGTAGGACACGGATCGTTCGATCTGGAATCCCTTCGATGCGTCTGGGATGGTCGGGATGGTCGGGAAGTTCCTCTCCGATATCAACTGGACAAAGTTGCTCCACTCGACTACCAGCAGCTTTCCAAGCGGGCCACTCATTTGGCGCTGTCGAGGACGCGCCATGTCCAGCGAAAAATATAACGAAAGCGGAGTTCTTCTCGATCTTAACATCCATCGAGAACGATTCCAAAGCGTTCGTAATCGCAAGTCTCGTAGCTGCGCCGTCTATGAGCAGCGTGATGTTGGAGGGGATGTCGAGGGAGGTTAAATATTCCATGAAGTTGTGGGCATCGTTGACAGCGCCGCTCAATTTAGGATACTTGGAGTATTCGTTGATACCGATTACTAGAGCATGGATTTGCCTATAGCGCGACATCAGGATGTAGTTGAACACAAGTGCACGAACTCACGCTGGGGCAACCATTGGTGGAATAAGGACTCTGAATGTCGAAGTACAGGATGAATTGGCCACTAATAGGTGCCTAGAAAAGCTTCTGGACGTGAAGATGTTAGATGCACGAGGACGAACTTACGAATAGGCTTACGGACATATCAAAGTAGACAAGCGCCAAGGTACCCAGTTCGGTGTCTAGCTCAGGCGACTGAAAATGTGCATGGATCCTTCACAGCATGTATTGTTGCTAACACCATGACAATGTAATGCCAAGTTTCTAGAGAACGGTTCAGACAGCCTTGCCTGAACAAACACTTAGTTGGCGAGGACCGACCATGTCTGAGATACCCACGAATGTGGGAGTATGCGCTTCCGAAGAGAGCAGGAGGGCGAGTGGCACTCGGACGCGAAAACGCCAGCCAACCGGGAATAGTTGACGGGTACAATTCGTAGTAAAGCGCCTAACACTGGGAAGCCAACCTCCCATTTCGACGCATTCTCGAGGGCAAGCCTAAAATATCCCACTAACACCCGAGATAAGGTGTACACGCGGTACCATACTATTCATCAAGGAGGCGATTAGTGGATACTAGATGGAGGAAGGCGGGCATGAGACCTACTTTGCGTCAATTGTAGGAAGAAGAATTGAAAGGTCAAGAGCAACTAAATGGTCTTCAAAGTCAGCACACCACGGGAGAAGACAAATCCAGTACTTGACACACGTTCTTGCCATCTACATGGATGATAACAAGGTCAATGGAAAACAAAAGCGTCGCCTGCGTGGATCCGGTTGTCACTGTAGGCTACTAACTAAGACTTGACCTCGGTCCTTATGTCGTGCTCTGTCATCCTTGCTTCAGGCATTCTAACGTTTGTAGGCTCCTACGCAGTACGTGATTCTGACCTTAGACCTGAGACCCGCGTGGCAGAGTTGTGATACGCGCCCAACCAATAGAGCGACCATGTACCGGAGGAAAACAGACCGGACAGATATACGCGAGGGAAAAGCAGTTTCTGATGGGTCTCTAATCAGATGTAGCATTGAAAGGTTGAGCGGATCAGTGAAAAAGATACGGCACGGTGATGAAGCCATTACGCTAGTATTCTGTGGAGAGCCTTAGGCGCCTTCCGACTTCAAAGGAATGCCGAGAGACTGGAGATGAACAGTTGCTAGCACTCCCAAATGCAGCATGAGCACCTGATCTGAGAAGGGCCTGGAAAACCCAAACATTGAGGATATGGGTGACGGCGATTGAGATAAAGAAAAACGCCGTGGAAAAAGGTGAGGAGACAAGGAATAGTGTCAGTAGCCCAGAACGACCGTGTATGTGCATGTTTTACTTTAACGGCTACGACTTCAGGCGCGTTTATATAGGAGGTTTCAAATAATTCCTCTCACTATGTACATACTTGAATTTCCTTCAACGTAGATCAACCGTAAGCCTCCACGTGTAACAATTTAAACCTATCAAAGTCCTCAACAAGTAGTGCTGGATTGGCAGTACACTATCTTACGCAGATCAACGTGACGGTACGTGGACGCGATGTTGTCGGCCTAAAGATAGTCGAGGATTCCATGTTGACGATCTCTAGACGATACAAGTCACAATAGAAACAAGGATGAACTTGCATATTAGCTGTTACTACCATTAGTTAACCCCTTCACGATGCATGTCCTTAAGCATGGATCCACAACCTCCATCCACCGTAGCGGCATGGTAGCGGCCACGGTAAAATCTAGCTGCCCATAAATCATGCATCTGCCTTCTGCACCACCGTGATCGTTTTCGTCATCCACAAATCCTCCTCGTTATCTTCATCTTCCCAAGCCTCCAGACACGCCTTCCTCTGTTCATCAAATGGAGATAGTTGCTCCAGCCACCTCATATCTGTCGGCGTCGTCGCCACAAAGATCTTGAGCAAGCTAACATCTATCGACCGGTCTCCTAACTCAAAGTAGAACGGATGGACGCCCCCGTTTCCGAAACCAGCGGAAAGAACTTTGCCGGGCTCCAGCTCGGTATCGAGCAGTCGGGCACCAGGAGCGTCCGTCTGTCCGCTTCCTTGGCAGGGGTCGTACCACAGCACTAATAATACAGCGTAAGATCAAAGTGACAAGGAATGACAATGACCTACCGATTTCAGATGTGTTAGGATCAAACCAGAACATATGCACGAAGAGTCGCATGTCCGTGCGGTTGGTCAGCTCCAGCCCGTAGAAAGAGTCATCCGCCGTCACTGTTACAAGGTCGAAGGTCTCGTCAAGCAGTTCTTCACCAAAAGGTTGCACCTTCCGACCCACGGTCTTAAGACGCTTGAGTGAGAATCCAAGAAGAGGCTGATTATCTGAGGAAGGAGCCGTGCGCCTCAAGTGAGAGAGGAATCGTGCGTAGGAGCGGATCGCATAACGCGTCCGTTCTGGAGCATTTATCGCGACTGTCCCAGATAGGGAAGTAGGAAACTCGATATGAGGTGCAATGATAGACGCCTTAGGACCTCGCTCAAAGAAGACTTTCCCATCTGCAAGGGTGAGGACCAGATCCGCCTCAGTAGGCTCTGTAACGGCGATGATTGATCCTACACTCGCCAACAGTTGTTGGATATACTGATCGTCACTGCAGTACACACGTAAGAGGATGGCGGTTTCCTTCTTGAGACGGGCGTAACGTAGCTCTTTGACTGAATCGTCGCAACGGGGTAAGGAGTTCAGCTGTTTGTGACTGGCGCCAGCTGGGATGAGAACCGAAGTGAATGCGTCGACACGTTCCACGGTGGCTGTCACATAGTAAGACAACTCGTCGAGGATATCACTGTCGAATATAGTGTACTGATTTCCGACAGCAACACCGTGCATAGCACCGGCTTCGAGAGTAAACGGGGTGGCTGCTCCCTCCCGATGACAGAGAACGACGGCCGCGTCCCCTTCAGCACTCCAGGAATCAAAGAGTCGTCGCCGCATGAAGGTGCCCTCGCAATGAGGCGTTTGACTGACAATGGCATTAGCTGTTGCCAGCGAATTCAATTATACCGGCTTACGGGGCTAAAGCAGAATACGGCATCACTATTCGGTGCATCAAGGATGCGTAAGTAAGTTGTTCAGAACCAGGCTGGCTGAGCGCTTTCAAGATAGCAGTTGTGAAGAGACCGCGTCCTTCCTTTTCGTAGGCGGATTGATTTCGACTACACGCGGCGAGAAGGATGTGGGAATCCCTCCCAGTCCCCGAAAAGCCTTCCGCGACATTGGCAGCGCGATTCTGAGAGAAAAGGATGTCAAGGTCAAAAGAGCCTGAGAGAGGTGGCGGATTATCGATCCTGCGTGTAATCCATCCTTCGGCGGCAACTAGATCTCGGTTCATTCCGCCGGAGTGACAGCAATCCAAAATGAGGGTCTGAAAGAAAATGTTAGAACATGATAATAATCTGGTGGGACACTGACGATGTTATTCCCTTTGGCTTGAGACAAATCGTCGAGCAGGAAGCGGATCGTATAATCGGGTATTCCTTCAATGAGCATACCATCATCATTCATCTCTCCGATATCGACAGGACACAGCTGTTCCGCTTTCCCACCTGAAGCCGACCATGCAGGCCAATCAGCAGGTACAGCCGACGATGCGCCATGTCCAGCGAAGAAAACAATGATGGCCGTCTTGTCCTTCTCGACAGTATCGTCGGTCTGGAAAGAGCGCAACGCTGCAATGATAGCGGTCCTCGTAGCAGCAGCGTCGACAAGTCGCTTGATATTGGTGGAAGAGACATGACGACTATTGAGAAGATACTCTTCGAAGCGAAGAGCATCACTGACGGCTCCACGCAGTTTGGGGACCTTGGAGTAGTTATTGATGCCAATTATTAAAGCGTGCGATCGTCTAAAATGTCCATGAGTTCATTGTCATTTCGAGTAGGTGGATAAAGGAGACGACTGACGCTGGAAGAACCATAATGTTCGCTCGGAGAAGTGAAGATCAAAGACGAAGAGCTACAGTCAGACGTCCCTTCTGGCAGCAGCTCTATAAGGACGCATATTATATCGCGCAGCGCCCTCTCCGTATATGCGGGCCGGTTCCGTCAGTATCAATGAAAGTAAAAGAGAAAAGGTGTTGTCCACGTGTCTATGACCAGTCTGGGGTCACGCCTCTCAACACTTGAACGCTATCAGTGTCCAATGCACGTCCTACATGGAACGGATCCAGGGAAACCGCGCGTCGAAGCTTCATTTCACTCCCCGGTTAATCTTCTTTAACCTCGCTCTTCATCGATAGTGCACAATCGAAGATCTACTTACTAGTTCTCAATGAATGGCCAGTGAAGAACCGTTCTTTCCATTGAGCCGGCATTTTCAGACCCTATCAAGTTAGTATTGACATTAATGCCATTGGTTCGGTATTTGGTGCTGTACACTGTTCGACTTAATCGATGGATGCATGGCGCCCCATTTCACAATTGCTGTCAACTTCAGCACCACCTTTCCCGTTGCACTTTTGCGCGCGCCAATGAATGGTCTTGTTCTGATGATTTGGCTTGCTATTGACCTCGACCAAGTTTACATTTGAACTAAGACCTGCTACGATGAACCTTGACAATAACATGAAACTTCGACATCGCAATCAAATATCCCCAGCCATCTTCGTCGACTACTCTTCTTCAACACCCCTCTCAACAACCGTCACAGTCTTCGCCATCCAGAAATCATATGGCAAATCCCGAGGTTCCATCTTCGTTGGCCTCCTTGCTGTGGCTTTATCAAATGCCGAGAGCTGCTTCAGACTCGTCATATCCGTCGGTGTCGCTGTGGCGAAGACTTTGAATAGACTAACATCGATCCACGGAGCCTTTTTCTTCTGGAAGTAAAAGGGACGAACACCACCGTTACCGAATCCAGCCTGCAGCACCTTCCCGGGCTCCAGCTCCGTGTCGAGTAACGCGGCGGCACCATCATCGGGGTGGTCCCCTTGGCCAGACTCTCGTTCGTCCTTCCATAATTCTGCCAACTCGACATGAGATACTGCAAACAAAGAAGACGTAGTATCTCACCGATTTCGGCTGTGTTGGGGTAAAACCAGAACACATACGCGAATAGCCGTACATTGGAGAGATTCTTCAACGTAAACCCATAATAAGCGCCGTCAGACATCACCGTGACGTCAGGTTTTCCCTTGAGTAAATCCTCACCAACGGGGTCCAGGTTCCGCCCGGTCCTCTGCAGACGATGAAGGGAGAGCTTGATAACATCCTGTCCATCCGGCAGCGAAACGGCGCGTGTAAGGTGCTTTAAGAAACGTGTGTACGACTTGACAACGTGGCGCACATGCTCCACATCGTCTATGGGAACTTGCCCCGATAAGAGGGAGGTGAAGCCAAGGTCTGGCTCGACGATGATTGTTTTATTGCCACGCTCAAAGGAGACATGTGTCCCATCAAGTTTGAGCACCAAGTCGGCATCGGTAGGCGTCTCACTGATGGTGACAGTCGGTCCTTGGTCGGGAATGTCGACGATCCGCTTCAAGTAATTCCCATCACTGCAGTGCAAGCGTACTTCCAGATCGGCCTCCTTGAAGAGACGCGCATACCGGACGTCCCTCGATCGGCCATCGCGCGCAGGAGGTATCTCGACATCTGGAGAAAACCGCAGAGTCGAAGTAAACGGTTTGACTTTCTCGACAATTGCCTTTGGAGCGGTAGGCGACGCTTGGAGGAAATCGATTCCAAAAATCTCGTACTCGGAGCCAACAGTAACACCATGTATGGCGCCCGCTTGGAGAGTGAATGAAGTAGCTTCCTCATTTCGATGACAAAGGATGAGGCCCGCATCCGCCTCAGGACTCCAGGAATCAAAGAGGCGACGTCGTATGAACCTGCCGTCACAGTGCGGAGTTTGACTTAAAAGTATAGATGTCAGATATAAAGATATTCAATGAGAGACGCCACTTACATCTTCTCGTGGTCATCGTGGCGAGGCATCGCTAGCAGATGCATCAACGTCTTGTAGGTAAGACCCTCAAGCGGATATTTTCTGAGCACGTGCAGAAGGGCGGTCGTGAAATGTCCTCGTCTTTTACTTTCATGCGCTGTCTGATCCCTATTGCAAGCCGCAAGGAGGATATGCGACTCTCTTGCAGTACCAGCAAACTCCGGGACAGCCTTAACGGCACGCGTCCCAGAAAGTAAATCGACGGGTGGCTCCGCTGTAACTGCCAAATGGTCCACGAAACTGGGGGGATCCGATAGCTCTGGCGGGTCCTCGATACAGCGCGCGACCCAATCCGTGCCAATGTTATTAGCATCTCGGTTCATTCCGCCAGAGTGGCAACAATCGAGAATGACCGTCTGCAAAGAGGTATGAGATCACTGCAAATGTGGATTGAGTACACTTACTATGTTATTCCCTTTGGCTTGAGATAGATCATCAAGCCAGACGCGAATGTCGTAGTCGGGGATGCCCTGAATGACGTTACCAGAATCGGTCTCCTCCCCAATATCGACAGGACAAAGCTGTTCGATTCGGCCACCGACCTGAACAGACTGCAATTCGTTCCAATCCTTGGGAATGGCCGACGACGCGCCGTGTCCTGCGAAGAATATGATAATAGCCGCCTTACCCTTCTCGATTGCGTCCTTGGTCCTCAACGACTGAATCGCCTCGACGATGACGGTCCTTTTAGCGTCCCGGAGGAGCTCGATGTTTTCAGCTGGAACCCCTTGCTCCCCTAGATATTTTTCGAAGTCGAGCGCATCATTGACAGCACCATTCAATGGAGTACGCTTTGTGTAACTGTCGATGCCGATAATCAACGCGTGTATATGTCTGCAAAATAGTAGATCATTAGGCATGAATTCGCGCTCTCAAATACACTCACTTTCGGTCGGAAGCCATGGTTGAAACGAGGATTTATCACGACGACACCGCAATATAAGGAATGGACAAGCGCCACCGGAAGACTTGACAGATCATGAGAAGACGAGAAAGCACACCGTACGTGATGTTCCCAGACTCCGCATTTGTTTCGGGCGCTTAACTGGACGTCCGTCATATCCATGAGGAAAACCAGAATTGGAGAATCGGGAGAGAATACGTTCGGCCTGACGTTATGTGACCAGCTGGAGCAATCAAGTAGAAGCAGCGTCGGATGCATAGAGCGGTCCAGCGTGATAACAATAGAGAATAGGTTCTGAATGGACAGTCAAATTGGAGATATGCCCTATCCGAAGAGAATAGGAGCGTGAGTGGCACTGGGGCGCAAAAATGCATGTCAACCGGAATAGCTTGCGGGTACGATTCGGAATGCGTCTGCCCAAGCACCAATTTCGACTCATGATTGAGAGCAAGCCCAAAAATATCCACCGAACACCCGCGGTACTGCACTATTCATCGACGAAGAGATTAGTGGATACTTGATGGAGGAAGGCGGGCATGAGACCTACCTTGCGTCGACTGTAGGAACAAAAATTCAAGGTCAACAGCAACAGCATGGTTGCGAACGTCATTACACCACGGGAGAAGTGGAATCTAGAACTTGACACACGTTCTTGCCATCGACATGAACGATAACAAGATGATAGAACAAATAGAAAACAAGGACGACGTACTATGCGACGGGGCGCCGGATGCAGATGTCGTTGAAGGCTACTGACTTGATCTTAATCCTTATGTCGTACTCTGTCATTCTTGCTTTAGATCATTCTAACGTTAGTATGCAGTACGTGATTCTGACCTCAGGTCTTAGGCCCGCACGCAAAATTGAGGCGCCCAAGCTTGTGAGCGCTCAATCAATTGAGTGCCCATGTACCGGAGGGCAAAGGACCGGACAGATAGATGCGACGGAAAAGCACTCTCTGATGGTTTTCCGATTAAATGTAGCACAGGTTTAGCGAACGCCACACATCTATCAGACAAGGTGTAGAAAAGATATGGAGAAGGACAGAACTTGGCCTCGAAGGAGCCCACCGAAAGCGTCGACAAATCATCAATGTTACGTCGGATGCAGTCTGAGCGTTCTCCCCCTCCGTATTCATTCCAGCTGTGTGGCAACCTGGGGCAGCAATCCAAGAACATGGTCTATGAATGCATGTTACATACGCCCAATTCGTTATGATGTTTGAGCACTTACGATATCATTCCCTTTCGCTCGAGCTTTATCATCGAGGAGCACGCATACGAATCCTGTAATCAGGTATCCACTCAATAATTTTGTCCGGAGTTTTAATGTTTTGGTTTCTGGCCAAGGATTCTAGCGCACTGATAATAGTGGCCCTCATCGCTTGGTCACCTAATAGTTTCTCTGTTGGTAGGTGTCCGTCAGGTGTTCCTCGAACTGGTTGGCATCGTTGACAGCGCCTTGCAATTTGGAGCGGTTCGAGTAGTCGTTGGTACCGATTATCAATGCGTATAGAAGAAGAATTGCACATTTCAGAAACTCCTGGATAGGTGGAGCGACAGATCAGGGAAACCAGCACCCAATGACTTGGTCCAAGCGAAGACTCGCCAGTGGACCTGGGCGCTTGACTTGGGCGGGATTAATGACTCCGACATTCCTGAATCTTCGCAAGTCGTAGTCAATACAATCCACTTCCAGCGCGAACACGTCTAGCCGTAACGAGTACCGAGTGATGCACCGACACGCTTTTTGCAAGATCTATAAGAGAGAAAGTTTCCGTCAGGTATCAGGAGAAGACGGAAGAGCTCGTACTTTCAACTTGGGGCAAGATACTGTATCGGCTTTCTCGCGCTGTTTTCGTGGCTTCTAGAGCCTGCCAGCTGAATTTCACGGGGTAGGAGAACTGAGGAAGTCTCCACTGTCCATAACATCACTAGAACTGATAATGAAGGATGACCCTGACCAGTCATGATGCAGACCAATCGTGGTGTGTGGGCAGAACACAACGTTAACAGTGAGGGCGCGGTAGTTCGACACGATCGTGCAGAGGATGATTCTCTACCAGAATTTCAAGAGCCTTTTGCATCTGGTCTTGGGATCGTCAGGCGATACGGATAGTGTACCTGAATAAGGAAGAAAGGGATAAGACTCGGAGGGAAATATAGCGCCACTGTTACTTAGTCCCCGGAAAAATTCTGTGACCGGTCCTCAGTTATAGATCGCCGGTACCTTGGCGCATTTTCATCAGCATCTTCCCGGGTAACTATTCAATCAAATGACAGGCGTCAATTCATGCCTGGTACGCGTCGCGATAACCAGCTGCACTGGACCTGGGCGCTTAACTTGAGCGTGATTAATGATTTCGACAATCCACTTCCAGCGTGAAGATGTCTAGCCGTAATGAGTACCGAGAGATGCTCCGAGACGCTTTTTGCGAGATCTACAACCGAGGAAGTTTCCGTCAGGTGTAGGGAGAAGATGGAAGAGCTCGTACTTTCAACTTGGGGCAAGGTACTGTATCGGCTTTCTCGCGCTGTTTTCGTGCCAACCCTTTATTCCCACTTCTAGAGCCTGCCAACTGAAATTTGTGAGTAGGAGAACTGGGGAAGTCCCGGCGAATGACATTAGTGGAACCGATAGTGAAGGACTTGACCCTGGCCTCATGATGCAGACCAACACCGGTCAGAGTCCAGAACACAGGTATTTTGACGCGATCGTACACTCGAGAAAGCATCACGGGAGACGGGCCCCCAGATAAGACAGTAGGAAACTCGATATGAGGTGCAATGATAGGCGCCCTTGGACATCGTTCAAAGAAGACTTTCCCATTTGCAAGGGGAAGGACCAGATCCGTTTCAGTAGGCTCTGTGACGGCGATGATTGCTACACCCTCCAACAGTTGCTGGATATACTGATCGTCACTGCAGTACACGCGTAAGAAGATGGCGGGTTCCTTCTTGAGACGGGCGTAACGAAGCTCTTTCACTGAATCGTCGGAACGGGATAAGGAGTTCAGAGGCTGTTTGTGACTGGCGCCAGATGGGACGAGAACCGACGTGAATGCGTCAACACGTTCCACGGTGGCTGTCACATAATAAGACGACTCGTCGAGGATATCACTGTCGAATATAGCATGGAGATTTCCGACAGCAACACCGTCCATAGCACCGGCTTCGAGAGTAAACGAGGCGGCGGCGGCTCCCTCCCTATGACAGAGAACGACGGCCGCGTCCCCTTCAGCACTCCATGAATCAAAGAGTCGCTGCCGCATGAAGAGGTGCCCTCGCAATGAGGCGTTTGACTGACGATAACATCAGCTGTGGCCAGCGAATTCAATTATACCGGCTTACGGGGCTAAAGCAGAATACGGCATCACTATTCGGTGCATCAAGGATGCGTAAGTAAGTTGTTCAGAACCAGGCTGGCTGAGCGCATTCAAGACAGCAGTTGTGAAGAGACCGTGTCCATCCTTGTCGTAGACCGATTGATTTCGACTACACGCGGCGAGAAATGTGGGAATCCCTCCCAGTCCCCGAAAAGCCTTCCGCGACATTTGCAGCACGATTCTGAGAGGAAAGGATGTCAAGGTCAAAAGAGTCTGTGAGAGGTGGCGGATTATCAATGCTGCGTGCAACCCATCTTTCGGCGGCAGCTCGGTTCATTCCGCCGGAGTGACAGCAATCCAAAATGAAGGTCTGAAAGAACGAGTCAGAATATGACAATGCGAGTCCGGTGTAACACTGACGACGTCATTCCCATTGGATTGAGACAAATCGTCGAGCAAGATGCGGATGGTTTAATCGGGGATTCCTTCGATGAGCATACCATTCTCGTTCATCTCTTCAATGTCGACAGGACATAGCTGTCCGGCTTTCCCACCGGAAGCCGACCATGCAGGCCAATCAGCAGGTACAGCCGACGATGCGCCATATCCAGCAAAGAAGACAATGATGGCCGTCTTGTCCTTCTCGACAGTACCGTCGGTCTGGAAGGAGTGCAACGCTGCGACGATAGCAGTCCTCGTAGCAGCAGCGTCGATCAGTCCGGTTTGGGGACCTTTGAGTAGTTATTGATGCCAATTATCAAACCGTGAAGTCGTCTAAAATGTCCATCAGTTCATTGACATTTCGAGTAGGTAGGTAGAGGAGACGACTGACTGAACCATAATAGTTTGTCAAGGCTGGGAGAAGTAGGAGATCAAAGACGAAGGGCTACAGTCAAGCGTCCATTCTGATAGCAGCTACATATTATATCGCGCAGCGCCATCTCGGTATATGCGGCTATAACCCTAGTTTCATCAGTATCAATCAAAGAGAAAGAGCAAAGGTGTTGTCCACGTGCCTATGACTGGTGTCGGCACATCTGGAAGTAGGGAAACGGAGAAAGGGTGGTGGTGGAGCGGTAAAGTTGAAGGAGAGGGGCGCAGGATCCACAAGTATGCCACGAGCATGTAAAGCGAGGTGGTCTTTTATCGTAGATACGCTGAATGATTCTCGAGTTTTGAGATCTGCGATGGGGGGAAAGGGTACTCGTCGGGGTTGAGGAAGGCCAGGTAACTGGGGGACTAGAACTAAGGTTAATTGAGGACTAGGTGTAAACGTATATCCCATGTAAGGCAACATACGTCTTGACGATGAAGAACTGGTTATGTATCTTGCTTCTCCAACTGAAGTCACCCAAATCGCCGCCTTGAATAGAGACGGTGCCAATTTCAATTCACCACAGCCGTTCCCCTTCTCCAGGCGTCGATGAGGAAAGAAACAAGGTCTGTCGTGTTCCGCGCCGGCTCGATAAATACGGCAGTGCGCACCGACTGCAGCCAGGACGAGCCGTAAGGTGGGTCGACAGTCAAAACCACCTGCTGCGGCGGTTATGTCTACAGTTGCCAAGAGTTCGCCGCCGCATAAGACAAGGCGAATCTTGAAAAAGTGCACCGCAACCACATCCATCCCCCATCGCCCAAACGCCTTCCACGTCTCCCGAAACAGACTGTGTCGTCATCAGAGTTGACTGTCCATAACCCTGCCAGCGTCTAGTCCATCTAGCCGTCCATGCGCGGCCATATTCCGCGAGTCTTGGTGAGTTGAGCACGTCGACGCGGCTCTTCACAGCGTCATGAAGCAGCGCATCGGCAGATATTTAGGAGAGCTAGGCCGCGTAGGATCATGCGATGAAGGCGAGGCCGGTGAGCACAAGGAGAGGGTGATGGATAAAACGTAGACGACCTGACCGTCGGCGTGCAGCGGTGGGCGAGGCGGTCGACGTTAGATAAGCGAGCTTGGCGGGAAGCGGCGTACTTTCCGTCTCCAAGGCGTAGGCCTTGCCTGTCACTGGAGGGCGATTCAAGGCCAGCGTTGTCGTTGGGTATAGCATTCGCGGTCGTCGTGACTGACAGGAGGAACGTAAGAGATGGCGCCTAAACAAAACTGAGATCACACCTGGATCACACAAAAAAAATAAGCATGGTGGGGCGGGTCGACAGATAGACCATATTAGTGTCTTCCAGTTCCGCCTCATCCAGCGCGAAGGTCGTGCGCGGCTTCGGCATTGAAGATTGTTCCGCAAAGGACGATGTACACACGCGTCGCTCTCAGTGCAGATAGTCCACAATGTCCAGCGCCTTCTGGACGTTCGAAATCTTTACCCCGCCGCTGAGCCAAATTGGCATTCATTGCGAGCGCAGCGAGCAACCGGTTTGGTGTGTGAGGTTAGCAATGGGCTTTGGTGTCACGTAAACAAGTACAAACTGTCTGAAGCAGAGATGGCATTTGGGCTCTTTTGGGCTGTATCACCCGTATCTTCGTCAATTCTCAACGAATTTCCCTCATACTGAGTGCACAGCCTTTTTATTACCCCATACGCGTGGTGCTCCCTTTTAAACGGTGATTTTCCACCAACCGGAGCCTTTTTTCGCGTATCCATAGGTAGCTACGGGTCTATCGCCTTTTCGGCACATTCGGTCATACAACATAGGAATAGTATCCTCAGTAGACTTAACAGTATATTTTTCTAGCCCTACGCTACTATATAGTCACTTTTTGGATGCTATTTGACAGCTGCTGTCCCTCGTCGCGCCGCCGATCGTTTAGGCCTACACAGTAATACATTGTTTGAACATTACAGTATTTACAAGACAAGGAGCAGGGCGGGAGTATGAGGTTGCTTGCTGCGCTCGCACCCCGTGGGACATCCCACAGTCTTTGATAAAGCGGTATTTTCTGCATACATCAGAATCGCGGGATCGCAGGAACCTATGCCTTCGTTGAAAACTTTCAGCGTCGCCGTCGGGAGTGCGCTCTATTACGCCTTCCAAGCACTAATTGGGGTCAGCACGTTCATCAGTACCGAGGATGAGAACGCACTGCAAGATCCAAGCCATTTAATTTACGTGGCCGACCAGTCAACGGGCCCCCTGCACATCTCCGGTCGTGTCAGCAAGATTCCACTGTGAACGAGACCCCGGCCGACGCCAAGTGTCTGGGCGATTGCAGTGGGATCCATAATGATATTCGTTGTATTTCCCATGACGAGGAAGTGCCGTTTGGTGTCAGGCCCGACACGACGACCCGTACCAGGCATAATGAATGGTGGATGGCGGATGGCGGTGGATGACAGAGCCGGAGTCCATTTGTAGCCTAGTCGTGCATGAAAGATCAAACCATCTAGGTCGTGGCAGCTGCGACGAGGATGCAACAAAAGTCGAAGATGAGAACGAGCCAGGGAAGGTCACCAAATTAGGATAAATTCATTTCATATGCCGCTACCCTATGTCAAAATGCTAACTCATCATTCGTTGACGTGCCTTGCAGGGCACTCTTCTTCTTCCACACCGGCTACATGTCCTGTACGATAATGTAATTGTGTAGGTCCGTATGTATGAGACTGGAGGTGAACGAGCTGTACTGTACCATAATTGTTCACCGAAAGGCTCCACCTCCAGCCTCACGGTCTTATAACTGTGTGAGGAACAAGGAAGAGGCTGAATGTCTGAGGAAGAGGCCGGGCGCTCGAAGGAGCGAATCGCATGAGGCGCCAGCTCTCGAGCATCTATCATGACTATCGGAGTAGAAGACTCGATATAAGGTGCAATGATGGGCGCCTTACTAGGGCGTCGTTCAGAAATGACTTTCCCATTTGCAAGGGGAGGGACCAGGTCCGTTTCAAGAAGTTCTGTGACGACGATGGTTGATCCTACACCCTCCAACAGTTGCTGGATAAGCTGATCGTTACTGGAGCACACGTGTAAGCAGAGGGCGGTTTCCCTCTTGAGACGAGCGTAACAAAGCTCTTTGACTGAATCGTCGGAACGGGATAAGGAGTTCAGCGGTTTGTGACTGGCGCCAGATGGGACAAGAACCGACGTGAATGCGGCAACACGTTCCACGGTGGCTGTCATAGACGACTCGTCACTGTCGAATATAGCGTACTGATTTCCGACAGCAACACCGTGCATAGCACCGGCTTCGAGAGTAAACAAAGAGGCGGCTCCCTCCCGATGACAGAGAACAACGGCTGCGTCCCCTTCAGCACTCCAGGAATCAAAGAGTCGCCGCTGGAGGAAGGTGCCCTCGCAATGAGGCGTTTGACTGACAATGACATCAGCTGACGCCTGCGAATTCACTCGAACCGGCTTACGGGGCTGAAGCAGAATATGGCATCACTATTCGGTGCATCAAGGATGCATAAGTAAGTTTCTCAGAACCAGGCTGGCTAAGCGCTTCCAACACAGCAGATGTGAAGAGACCGCGTCCCTCCTTTTCGTAGGCATATTGATTTCGACTACACGCGGCGAGAAGGATGTGGGAATCCCTCCCAGTCCCCGAAAAGCCTTCCGCGACATTGGCAGCGCGATTCTGAGAGGAAAGGATGTCAAGGTCAAAAGAGTCTGTGAGAGGTGGTAGATTATCAATGCTGCGTGCAACCCATCCTCCGGAGGCAACAAGATCTCTATTCATTCCGCCGGAGTGACAACAATCCAAAATGAGAGTCTGAAAGAACGTGTTAGAACATGTCAATACGAGAGGACCCGTGTTTATAATGCAAGGAGCTCGAATCAAAAATGCGGGCAAATTTTTCGCGAAAAGGTCCAGGTCAGATCAAAATGCGGACAAATCTGGTGGCACCAGCTGACAGGTTGGATAAAAATGCGGACCAAAATACTCTTTGGTTCTGTTTGCTTCGTCGTGAGTGCCCTATAATTCGGCGCGGCCCGAAAATTTCAGCCCTCCTTCCAAATTAGGCCAGACGCGGCTAAAATTTTGAAGCTTGTATCCCAAATGCGGGCAAAGGAACGTCCACAGGTCAAAAGTCAAAATGCGGGCAAATTGTGGCCCGGGCCAAAAATTCTGATTCGAGCTCGTTGCGGTATAAACACGGGTCCTAATACGTAACACTGACGATGTTATTCCCCTTGGCTTGAGACAAATCGTCGAGCAGGGCGCGGATCGTATAATCCGGGATTCCTTCAATGGGCTTGCCATCATCATTCATCTCTCCGATATCGACAGGACACAGCTGTTCCGCTTTCCCACCTGAAGCCGACCATGCAGGCCAATCAGCAGGTACAGCCGACGATGCGCCATGTCCAGCGAAGAAGACAATGATGGCCGTCTTGTCCTTCTCGACAGTATCGTCGGTCTGGAAAGAGCGCAACGCTGCGATGATAGCGGTCCTCGTAGCAGCAGCGTCGACAAGTCGCTTGATATTGGTGGAAGGGACATGATGACTAAGAAGATGCTCTTCAAAGCGAAGGGCGTCACTGACGGCTCCACGCAGTTTGGGAACCTTGGAGTAGTTATTGACGCCAATTATTAAAGCGCAAAGTTGTCTAGAATGACCATAAGTTCATTGACATTTCGAGGAGGTAGATAGAAGACGACTGACGCTGGAGGAACCATAATAGTTCGTCAAAGCTTGCAGAAGTGGAGATCAAAGACGAAGGGCAACAGACGCCCCCTCTCTATATATACGGAAGGCATGCAGTGACAACGTGGATATCGCGAGGCCCATCTGGTACAGACTACCGTCAATGAAGGAGAAAAAGGACGCGCCACACAGACGGATCTAAGATCTGGAGGGTGTCCTGGATCGTTGACGTCATTTGTGCTTCTTTTCATTTAGGGAGCTCCGAGATAAGACGACTATACGTAGCAACCCTCAAGGCCAGCGTCGGAAGTACGCGATGTTCGCGAGACTGACGGCGGTCGTGGTCAACGAAGAACGACCTGGGCAGTACTCAAAATGGTACCTCGCCATGAGGGAGCCCGGCACGAACGACCCTGAAAACGAGGCACGCTTGGCAAAGTCTGTGTTCAAGATCTAGCATCGACCGATACAACTACCGATCCTGCTGGTGCACGGTATCCATTTCTCTGGGGTAGGAGATGTGGTGGTCACTATTACTTGAACTGCTGTCTGGTATTCTGGTATTCTGGTATTCTGAGGTTCCGACACTAGTATGTTTGCTTCTCTACTGAATGATTCTTGTTGGATGCGTAACAATGCGTATTATGCCGGGGTGTACCATTCTAGGTCTATGAGCTCGAGGCAACTCAAACGGGAGCACTAACACCTAATAACATGAGGCGGACGGCATACCCTAAAAAATGAGGCAATCGCGTGCCAAACTATCCGGGGACAATGAGTTCGATCAAGTTCACGTCTCGTGCTCATAGACCTAGAATGGTAAGCTTGTCGGCACCCCGGCATATTACGCATTGTTACGCCTCCAACAAGAATCATTCAGTAGAGAAGCAAACATACTAGAATAGGAACCTCGGAATACGAATACAGAAGTACATCAGTACACCGCCAAAGTTCGTACACATGTCCGTAACATGAGATCCACGTGCCCCATGACGCCGAGCTGCGCGATGTCCACGTACGATGATATCTCACGATATCGCGAGCGCACCTCTTGCGACCAGCCGGTCCTGGCCAATTGGCTGTGTAACAACAACAACAACCAGCTGAGTTTCAGGTTTACGGATGCTGGTGCCATGAAGCGCTGTTCGACATGTACTACGCAGTGCTGGGGGCCATGCTCACATGCCGTGAATCATTGACTCAATGTGTTTACTGGGTTGTGTACAGTTTAGAAAGCAGGCAGAATTTCGACAGTGACAACGGATCAAAATTACTGGCATGCGACAATAATAAAGACTACGTAGCACTGGAAGCAGCTGCCCCAGAAGTACCTGCGGAAGATTCTTCATCGGGCTGGGCAGAATTGGCGGCGCTCATCGTTGCAGTCCGAATGAAGTCGTCGACTCCTTCCTGGAAGGCGACACTGTCCTCCGAGATATCTTGTCCATCGTCGATTCAAGAAAGAATTTGAAAGCCCTTGATAATCACTTCATCAGTCCGAGAACATCATGATCAGAAGCACCGTACTTAACCAACTGTTTCGGATCACCAGCAGCCTTGTCGCGAATCGAGGCCAGACTGGCGTCGAGCCGATCCCAGAAGTTCGAGCCCATATTCTTGACGTATACTTTCCGCTGTAGAGAATGGCATTAGCAAAAATTATGCGCGATGAAGAAGATATACGCACCATCACGGCGATACGGCAACACTGAGGGATCGAAATCGTACAGTCAGTACCTTCAACAAAGCTTTGAGCAAGATCGAAGATGTGCTGGCAGTCGTTGTCGGCCAACCGTCCCAGTTTACCCTTCTTGACCGGCCGAGTACACTTGCTGCCAGCTGACCAATGCGTTAATGGGTGCGTAGATGACGAAACGTACGCTTGAACTTGGATCGCTTTGGGTCAGAGCCTCCTGGGCAGGCCTTGACGCGGCCCATGGCTGCTGGAAAACGCTCGATGTTAGGCGGAAAATCAAAAAGGTACTTCTTCATAATATCCTGCCAGCGAAGGTTAGTCATACCTTGAAAACGAAAAGAAACGGACCATGAGATGTTTCGTGGCAGTGTTGCCCTGGTAGCTCCTAATCTTCGATGGGAGAAGGATGGCAACGGCATAGATATTAATACTTTTCTGCAAAATCCATCAGTGAGGCGAAGGAATAGAGAAGAACATACCTCGAGCTCGCCGGAACTTTGAAGGGCGGCTGGCTGGTGACGATTTTGTTGATTGCGTTTTGGTTGGCCATCACCGCGATGAATAACTTGCATTCACGCACGTTTGCAGTGTCCTTGAATGGATCAGTAAGAATGTAATAGAGGACACCGCGCAGGATTACCTAGAGAAACCTTTCGAGCTCATCTTGCTGTTCCGTACGAAGCTTTTTGCGAGCAGCCAACCGCTTCATGGCTTGGACAACATTGGGATTTGGGGCGCCTGGTCTGTCGGTATCGCCATTAGCCGTTCCCGTTTCAACATTGGGAGGGAGGTCGATCTCCTCCTCTCCATCTTCGTCGCGGGTGTGCTTGGGAGCACGGGCAGGAGAGGACGAATCCATGGCAGTAAAGACGTCGCTAAAGTAATCGTCATCGCGGGGGAGGCTTGAGAGGACATGGTGGTGGTATGGGTTCAAGGTGCACTGTAAAAAAATCCAGCGACAAGGAACAAGGCTCCCACCAAACAATGAACGGCGTCTTGAGAGGGCGGACGCTTCGACAGCAACCGAATATCTCCATATTTTCCATCCCAATATCACCAAAGAGGACGAACAACCTGCCTAACGGTGAGCTCCAGATTGGAAGAATGCATGAAATATTAACATACCGTGAAGGTTTCATTGAAATCAAAGATAAATCTCATGTGTTCTGCAGTCTGTGCAACGGGGAAACGATTCCGGAGCCGTCATCATATGGGTCTCCAATCGAAAAGCGTCAATAGACCGGGACGTACGTTAGCGTCGAAGGCCCACTTGGGCGCACTATCCCTTGCACAAGCAGGCACATTGGAGGTGGCTTCTGCAGCGGAAGAGCGTTGTAAAGACAACATATCACGATTGAACAGTCATATGGCGGCATCTACAAGAACAATTCCCGGAAAGAATAATCAAGATACATTCATGTCGAAAACAAGGCTTGACAACACACCATTACACCAGGAATACAACGAGCTTCTGCTGCTTGTTCAACCCATCCGACTTTGAATTCGTATCAGGAGATGACAGTCGCGGCGCGCAGTTGATGAATTCGGGTTGTGGAATGCTGAGGCGACCGCTGATGCTCTTTGGAATCGCGTCCGAGCCGGTGAAGGAGGTCGATTTTTTAGTCTCGAGGCCAGACGCCCGCCTGTATGTTACACGATGACAGTCGATCGAGTACCTGGCCAAGTCTAGTCGGTTTATTGGAATCTTTTTCAGGTATTACCTGATAATGACTGATCCGTCATTCATCACTGATTTTTGCTAATGCACGTTCTTTAGCGGCCATGAAGACAGATGGGCTTCCCCGAAAGATCAATACGCGTGGTTCAAGGATTTTAGTTTGCTGTCGCCTAGACGCGAACTGAACGTTGTTTACCGTTGCCGAGAAGTTCATGGTCTATTTTCGGTGAGATTACCTGGGCCTGCCGTCCGGACCCTAGGTAATGCGCATGGTTCCGCCATCCCGCCACCGTCATTACCGATCGGGCGCCAGGTTCCACCAGTCCTAGTTCCCGGTGAGCTCTTACTCGAATATAAAGGCCCATGTCACATCCTGTAACTTCTACCATGGCACGGCTTTACTATTTACTTGGAGGTTGGGAGGACCACTTTTGTTCTCCACACCTATGTAAGTTACCTGTACTTAGTACGAATCGGAAGTAGCCAAACCTCATGAATGAACTGCGCGTCGGAGCCTTTGGAATATCCCTGTCTGCAGGTTTACGACAGGTGTCCACATAGGTCTCCGGTGAGCTGCAGATAAACGACACAACAAGACTAGTTTGCGCTGGGTCTTTTGCTACACCAGACCACTTTGTTATAGATGTCCAGGACTGGCAAATCAGAAGCCTCAGCAGTATAGCTGTAACATTAACTTCATCATCTCTCCTGCATCAGCAAGCTGGATGCACTTAAAGCACCGTGTCTCGCCAGCCTTGGGATGATATCCTAGAAACTTGTGGCTGGAGTTGGTGCAAATCATCGTGGATGCTCGATGAGAGGAATGAAGAGGTGAACAGCATGTTATTGATGGGATATGCCATTGCTACTGTACATGTCATGGTCTGGAACACCTCGGCACGCCCTGCGCTCGTGGACTGGCGCAATGACGGTGGCGGGATGGCGGAACCATGCGCATTACCTAGGGTCCGGACGGCAGGCCCAGGTAATCTCACCGAAAATAGACCATGAACTTCTCGGCAACGGTAGTTGTTGTGAACACCGTCATTCATTGAATACAATACAAGCGATATGGACGTGGTACAAATTAATGGTACATTTGGATTTGGATTGTGAATAGACAGAAAACAAGAGAAGGAAATATAGATGAGCATAATGAAATTGATATGGAAGTCCTCTGGCTCGACAGTCATATCATTCAAGTGGCGCGCGTACTGGACCTTCCCACTGGCAGCCACGACATCGCCCACACAGTCAAACACTTGACGAAAGTCGGACGCATAACTAGACGTGTGAGTCATCAGCTTTCCGTTTGGGAAGTTTCAATAAACTGGGTCATCCAGAAACTTGCAGGTGCCTGTCCGAAGTTCCCCTCCAAATCCTCTAGTTCCGGCCTGACTAGCATCCTAGACGTCACTCCCGAAGGCGCTTCTGCTGACGCTTCAAAAAATTGCTCCTCAGATGGTGATGACTCCATATTACGCGGTGACGACAGCCTCTCAAATGGCCACTCCTCCGCCTCCGTTCCTCCTTCAGCTTGTGACTTAAATGGCGATGGTTGCACCAAACATAACATATCCGTGGGCGCCGTCGACGCAAATATTTTGAGGATAGTCACATCGATGTGCATATCAGGCTGTCCCGGGAAGTGAAACGGATGCACGCCGCCATTGCCAAAGCCAGCAGCAAGAGTATGACTCGGTTCCAGCGCAGTGTCGAGCGAATTAGGGCTAACGGTATCCACAAACCCAATGCTCTGCGGTGGCCTATACCATAGCGCTAACAATATCGCTGATGAGGAAAAGAGTTAA
>QLPD01004645.1:0-14380 GCA_003314085.1 Hymenopellis raphanipes
CACCCGCTAACGAGTTGTCATCTGATAAACTCTGGGAAGTGGTACTTCGCTGTCTGGTGCCGGCGCCTGAAGATCGGCCCTTCTCGCTTGATCTAATGGTAGCCCTTGAGTTCATCCATAAGCCTTTCAGTACGTGACTTTACTTTCTCTTAACGATCACAACTAAACTATTCCGCAGGACGTAGTTGGTTAACGCAGAAGCTAAAAGAAGTCTTGGAAGACGCTGATTCTGCTCATCAGGAAAAGGGTCCCAGCCTCAAGACAGCTATGGTAAACCCTGGTGCACTTAAGTTTCCTTGAGTCAGTAAATGCAGCCAAGTATAATAGTTAACTTGGGTACAGGTTCAGACCTACATGAGTTCTCGAGTTACCAGAAGACATCTTAAAGATGACTCCCTCATACTCTGGGATAACCTATAACAACTACAGTATGTTAGCATGACATGCAAGCATCTTCAGATATTCTTAATTCAACTCGAAGTTAATCTACATCAACTCACAAAAAACTAATTCCAAATCAAATAGGTTTACAAAACAGAAGCAGAAACACAATAGCATTAATAAAAATACTCCATTACACCCTATTACAGCTTGATATCTACAGAACACTTGTACAGTATGCCTACCTCAATGTTCATATATCCCATCCTCGGACCGCACCATGTTCCGGACACACACTGAGAATGCAGTAGGTAGTATCCAACGCATAGCACCGAAAACAATGAACATACCGAAATTGTCAGAGCACACCCGCGACATCAGACGCGCCCACCGGTATCACTGTCCTTCACGGTCTCATCGTCGTCATCCCCAGTCTCATCTTCGTCTACAGTCTCGTCGACGTTCGTCATGAGTGGAGACACCGTCGTCGTGGGGCAGGGTGTCGTCGTCATCATCGTCGTGAGGTAAGCCGTCGTCTTTGTGGGTGAGTGGAGGTGCAGCGCGGTGCGCAGCGATGTGCCGAGAACGGAAATATGCCTTGGTTGGCGCCACACGCCGTAAAGACCTGTTGTTAAGGATAAGAATTGAAAGAAGATAGGAAGCTATTACATACCTGGACTGTGAACAAATCAAAGGCGCCGCGCGCAAAACAGCGTCGCAAGTTCCCAACTAGGTTGCCGTTAAGCCATGCGCACAGCAGCAGCAGAGGAGTCGGTCGTGTGTCATGTCCGGCTGTGCACAGAACAGAAGCGCCGTGCCGGAGAGGGAGTCCTGGTCGATGGTGGTATAAGAACAAGTCGTCCAAATAGGCCGATCAGGTTTTAAACCAGTCAGCACGTGAGGCTGACGTGGCCTCAACTGCCGGTGTGAATCGAATGCGCGATTCCGCCCAGTTCTAGGACCTCTCCGCTAGGAGGATACGGGGATGACCTGTCGGAAGGTCGCGTAGCCGGAGGCGAGACGCGTCAGGGCGTAAGACGGAGGGCGCGGCGGACAGGACAGGTCGTGAGGAGAATGGTTGGCAAGAGATTGTAACCCATATGCCGTAGGGAGCGTGTCACCCTCGCTCGGGTTGGTCGCCGAATTGTAACCCATACGACGTAGGGAGTGTTTGACCCGCACTCGGGGAGCCGTTACACGGGTGCTCAGCGGGCCTGGCGTGTCGGTTATCGAAATACAACGTAAAGGGACTTAATCCATCGACGGGGGAGAGAAACAGACAAGAAACGACAAAAACAGCAAAACGACAATGACAATTCGAACTAAGGAACTACGATGACAAACGACCACGTATGGAAAGTATTACTAAGCTACCTTCCCACGATTCCGATATTCCTCCGTATCACAGTGCCCCCCAATCGTGGAAAGGGAGGTTTAGATGGCCTGGGTTAATTGATTTTGAAGCTCACATCAAAATCTGACTCTACAAGTCAGAAATCCCGCAAAAAAATTTTGGAGCAGCCTGATCTCAGAATCAAGTTGCTCCATACCGTAACGGAGCACCTGAACAGCTCCTTCATGTATCCCAGATCCTGCGCTATGCTTGTCGAAGTGGGTCCCGACGATGCAAATCATCTTCTATAATCAATTGTCACTTCGCGGTGATAGCTCTGTCCCTGGAGTTGTCACAGTTCTCCTCCGGTCACTGGCACTAGGTCAATGCTCAGTCCTTTGAGAAACTCTCTGTAGTCCTTGACGGATATTGACGAGCTGTCGGATCTGCGCCCGGCTTACGTAACCCTTAGCTTACGTGTTCGTATTTCCGACGTTGTATCTTCGCCGTTTACCACCATGTACAGTAGTACTTGAACGTGGCTAAACGTCTCTTTGCTTTGCATCTGCTCGACTACCAGCTCTTAGTTCCTGGTCAAACTCTGTCATAAACGGCAACCTTGGTTGGAGGGCATACCAATCCGTCTTGAGTGACGTTAAAAACTTTGTTGGACGAGCAGTAGGCTGTTGACTGCTACGATGGACCGATACCAATGGTTTTCTGGATTCCCCGAGTGTGTTGACCCGTTCCCTTCCCCGAACCTCCCCCACATGTCTGCAATCGACGTTAAACTATTCGCCGACGTACTGGCACCCGCGCCCTCGACACGGCTGCAAAACTGTCCCCGGAAACCCCCCGCGCCCTCGACACAGCTTGTAAACTGTCCCCGGATATGGCCTCGACACGCCAGTGAAACTGTCCCTGGACCCCCGAGCATGTCGCTCAACTGCCCTAGTCACGGCCCGTAAACTGACCTTCCGTCGGCACCATTTCCACCGACATTCTTCTTCATTGCTGTCATCATTTTACCGCCGATGCGCTTATCCAGACCATGATGGTCCCATTCCGAATACTGTCCACCGATGACACCGGATATTCAGGATTCATTTAGTTGCGAGGAGAGTTGTTGATTCGAGGGGATGCAGTTTCCTTTTCTTTTGTTGGTTTGTTGATTTTCACTTGATCCTCCGCTCGAGGGGATGTGACGGATATTGACGAGCTGTCGGATCTGCGGCCCGGCTTACGTAACCCTTAGCTTACGCGTTCGTATTTCCGACGTTGTATCTTCGCCGTTTACCACCATGTACAGTAGTACTTGAACGTGGCTAAACGTCTCTTTGCTTTGCATCTGCTCGACTACCAGCTCTTAGTTCCTGGTCAAACTCTGTCAGTCCTGGCAGTGTCGTTGCCTGATGACAGGAGTTCGTGTACAGCTATGGCAGTATGATTCTGGCTCTCTGCGTTCGCCGCATTCTGCCACTGTGAGGGCTGTGACGACTATTCCAGTGAGGATGCCATCACACGATCCAAGTCTACACTAGCCCATTTCAGCGAGGTGAACAGGATGACCCGCTATGCGTGCCATCCATGGTACCCAGTACCCCCTACAGCCCCCCAAATCAGAAATGGATCCAATGTATGCATGGATTCGCTTCTGATTTCCAAAATTAGCTCCGAAGAACAGTGGCCCCCCAGCTGACGCAGCGCATCGCTCACGATGAAAAAATGGAGCAAAAATCAAGACGAGTCCCACTGGCATCCAGTAACAGCTGTCCTGATTGGTAGGCACAACGATTCATCCATAATTCGATACTTAGTGGAGCTACAAGCTCGACACTACAATACCGCAGAGAATATGTTCACCCCTTGATCAGAAGGGATTTCCTTGAGGCAGTCGGGGTATCGAATTAGTCTGCCTAGGAGATGGAAACTGAGGCGTAAGATTAACCACTATAGCAAGGGAGCTATAAGCTAACACCAAGCTGTTGGTAGTAGGCATGGCGGGGGTCGTAAGGGAGCTACTAGCTGACACCTCTACGACCAAGCCCGACTTCTTTTCCTCATCATCCGTCCACTTCTTACTCATAGGAGTCGGCTACGAGAACGTAAGATCCGCGGGATCTAGAAATCCTATCAATGCTACCTGCAAGTGAGCTGGACCTCGATCTTGCTCAAGTACTCCGGGGCCGCTGGGATGAAATCCATTGGTGAAGCCGGAACTTCAAGAAGTGGAGCTACCAGCTGACACATCCTCTTGGATTCCGTTGCTGATGATTCTTCTTCTGCGCGCAGCGTTCCGAGGCAGATACTTCAATAATATCATCTGATTAGCGCAGATAGCAGTGATAGACGCCCGCGAGATGTGGTCAGGTTGAGAGCGCACATTGGCAACGACAGTGTATGGCGCGAGGATGAGAATGAGCTGTGCAAATTGGTCCTGGAGCGACGCAACGCGGCAGCACAATTGATACAGCGATGGATAAGGCTGTAACACAGGTGGCATTCCAGTGGAAAGTTTTGAAACTTTCCGGACTGGAAAGTTTCACAGGAAGTCGCACCATGTACACGTGGTGGACCGGCCTAGCCTATGACTTAAGTATGGAGACTAAGTCTATGCATCGTGTACTTAACTACACGTGTCAGCCTCGACGCGATTATCCATTGTCGCTCTCACACTAGAGAATTAAATTGATGGAATCTTACTCAAGTCAGTAGTGAGCGCGCCAATGTGTGTACGATACGCACATGGAGGTGAAGACGAAAAGAGCCGCACCAGGCCGAAGTCGATCGCCACTTGGCTTTTGACCACCATGACCTCTTTGCCGCCGTCGTCTGGTGCCGCTCGCACATTCGTACCACCATCTCTGAAGTTTTAAATAAAGAACGGCTTGACTAATGTCCTGCCATATCCTTTTCCTGCTCAGCCGTCTCCGACAAACTACCAAGTCCTCGGTGCACCCGGTCCAATAATCATCTACGTCGGTATGCCCATTGACCTGGACTGTTGCAAGCTCAACTCCTCCCTCTCCTCCAAACTCATGTCCATCCTCAACTGCCAGCTTGCATCCACCACCTGTCCGTCTTTCATCACCTCACTAAAATTCAGCTCAATAACCTCCCCCGACGTGGAGCTCGTGAATCTGGCAAATATTTCTTGCAATTAAAAAGAGGATTTTTAGTGAGTGTCAAAGGTGGGCCTAGAAGGGGGGCCGCGCCGTCACCAAGTATGGTCGATTTATGGCGTAGCCTCTCGCCGTTACATCCCGCCGCCCCCACCTGCTTACCCGAACCCACCAGATCCCCCAAACAGTCACCCTAACCTTCATTTCCACTTTAACATGGCGACAACGACGGCGGGGAGTTACCTTTTTCTGAAGCATACGACGTTTATCTTAGCGAAATGTGAGGCCATCACCTGCGACCTGTCTAGCAGTGATTCCTAGAATGGTACCAGTAGCTGTGTCTGCACGTCTCCACTATCTGGCAGATCTCGCGGTACCCGGCTGTCGTCAGCGCGCCATCATGGATGCTGTCGCGATCATTGCACTCACTTGAAATTGCCCCTCTCCGTCAATTTCGCCCATCGCGAATCCGAGTAGTCGCTGCAGCACGTAGGGCTGCTGAAAGTAGTCGCCCGGTATTCTGCACCTTGCATTCCTGTAGCAGCTCGTCCTCATTGAGTACGGCTTCCAGCGAGACGTCATCCTTGGCCAGCACCGTGTCGAAACCCGATGCTACACGAAATCCAAATTTGCTGCGGGCGTTCAGCCCAGTTCAGCGAGCGGGTAGTAGTAGGTACGGTGAGCGCACCTCTAGAATATGCTCGTCGTTGTCGTCAACATTAGTGACCCGTCTCCGTGAGTGTTAGGAGGGAAGGATGGTATTTTTGGTAATCTGAATTCTGCCCTTTATCGCAATTGGAGACGTGTGGCCCCGGCCGCATGAGGAAGCACTTCCTTAGCGTGGGGATGAAGATGGCTCCCACGAGCATATTGGGAGCGGGCATGCCCGTAGCGGAGATGTCAGCGATGAGCTCAAGTGAGGAGGAAGAGAGGCGGTGCGCGGTGTAGGGCATGCCGTCCTAAATCGCTGTATGCCTCGCCCCAGTCCGTTCATGTGCCATCTCCTCTATGACGGTCCAGAAAGAAGAGTCCTTAAAGTGGTAGAGTCGAGGTCAGGGACAAAGAACAAGGCAGTTGCAGCCTTGCAGGTGAGATGACTGCTGCCCCTCGTGCGGGTCTTTGCCCGTGAACCGCGTGAGGATGGCAAGGTACTGGCTGAGGAAATACGGCGCATTGGGGGAGATGGGGATGATGGGTCCAGTGCGGCAGTGCCATACTGCAGCCTTAAAGATGACCGTGACAATGAGGAGGCTGGACTCGGATGTGTAAGAGTCGTCGAGATATCAATGGCATGTCATTGAGTTTGAGGGTCTGCAATGCATCATTGAAGAATTACAGAGTATCTGTACCAATTGAGATAGTGAGTAGAGAATCAAGTAGTCTTTGAAGAATCTTAGCATTATTTAAATTGAACACCCTATTTAAGTCGAATATTATTCTCCCCCAATAAGGAAATCCTGCACTATTGGGACCGACCAAGCTGAAACACTTGCCATGAAACTTTCCAGTCCGGAAAGTTTTAAAACTTTCTACGGGAATGCCACCTGTGTAAAGGCCCCCCCGGGAGTCGACAAAGCTCGAACACGCAGAGATAATGTGGTCTTAATAATGCAGTATCAGCCATTGAACGTTCGCCCCCCAGACCATCGAAAGGGTTCTGAACATTCGAACATGCCATGTAGACAACGAGTCTCGTTCTGAGTGTTCGTGGAGTCTGTGGAGGGGCCGGCGGCGCATGAGGTCAACAACGACTCAGATATGCACCCATACGCCGGACGCGTGCTGCTAACAGCGGAAGTAAAGGCAACCCAAGAGGTACAGTCTCATCATAAGGCGAAATGTCAAACCCCACATCAACAACCACCAATTCTTCTCGATGTGCTTTTTCTCTGGTCAGGTCAAAGGCGGCGGCGAGAAGGCATCCAACAAATTCTCGGTAAGACTGTTTCTTTGGCACAAATACCAACGATTGATTGGCGACAGTGGGCAGACCAAAGGGCGGACGACGCTCTGCAGTAGAAAAGACAACCTTTAGTCCACACAGGAGTACACAGATTACCCGCAAAGGCCGAGTCCTGCGTCTGCCCATCATCTCACCGCTTACTCTCAACCTCGCTGATAACCGTCTCCTTGCAGAGACAACACGCGCTCAATTCGTCCAGAACCGGTCTTAGAATACGAGGAAGAAAGACGGTCGGAATCAGCCAGGAGGGGGAGAACGGGAGGACAATCAGGTGTGTCGTTAAGTCTTCTGGCAGATACTCCAGTGCTCAGCGTTAATCCAGTGCAAGGCGCAAGCTCTTCAAGCAGAAAGAAATCGTAAACAAGTCAAATTCGAATTCTACAGCAATTCCAAGGATCGGAGCACGGCTAAGATTCAAGAGAACGCGTCCGTGACATGATGGTCGGGATCAAGAGCCTAGCACTTCCATCCAAATGCGGCATTGGCTCGTAAATCTCTTTGGCAGGCGCTACGTCGCAGAGTATCCGAAACGGCAATGATCTGCCACTGAGAGATAATAGGTCTAACGACATTATGGACTGGATGGGAATACATCTCGCGCGATGAGTGAGGTACAAAGGTGCCCAACGGAAAGTGGAAGAACTTTTCGGTGCAAGACTCCTAGTCGATAGATCCAATGATGTGGGTTCAAGAGAGCCTTTTCAAACCGCGATGGCGTCAAAAATCCTTCCCTTGGCTGCGCTCGAAGGAGGGGAGCTACTAGCTACACCCTTACCCTTGGCGCTGCCCTTTAAGCTTCTTGGAATCTTCAGAGGTGGAGCTACTAGCTGACACATCCTCTTGAAGTTCCGTCGCTGACAAGTCTTCCCTCTTCTTCTTCTGCGCGGAGGTTTGACAAGGATGCTCAAGCTGTTGAGTCTGTCCCATGAAGCGTTGTCGATGCGGTTAGTACAACTCGGAAAACAACAAGGTGACGCGGACGCAGTTCGCATAGTGATGGATCGACAACTCATTGAACGTCATAAATGGGAAGAGGGATCATCGAATGTAACAAGGCAGGCTGTGGTAAGCCGTAACGATGACAGGACAAGCTGTGACATCAGAACGGAGGTTACACTATGCAAGTGCGAAGGTTTAACGAGAGAGCTAAAAGCTTCATCCCGTCCAAGTCACGAGAGCTACAAGCTTCATCGTGTTAGGTTCAAGAGAGCCTTTTCAGACCGCGATGGCGTCAAAAATCCTTCTCTTAGCTGCGCTCGAAGGAGGGGAGCTATCAGCTACACCCTTACCCTTGGCGCCGCCCTTGGACTTCTCGGAATCTTCAGAGGTGGAGCTACCAGCTGACACATCCTCTTGAAGTTCCATTGCCGACTCCTCAAGTCCTTCTTCTTCTTCTTCTGTGCGCGGGATTCCGTCATAGCAGACACTCCGATAATATCATCCGGTTGGCAAAGCTAGTAGCGGACGAAGTCGTTAGGCATGGGCAGCTGGAAAAGTCTCTTGACACATTGTTGAAGACCTGCTTCCGACTGGCGGTCTGTGAGAATATGACGACTTGGACGCCGCGCTGATTGGTGCTGTACGCGGACAGAATCAAGACGGGCATCCGAATGCCTGTTGTCAAGAGAGAGTACTATACGCAATAAAGGAGCATCAGCCTGCGCTAGATTTCGTTCGAATAAGTTCATCATCGGAAGGAGGAGGAATCAGTGACAAAAGTCCGCATTGACGCCAAAATACCACAAGAATGTCTTCACAGAGCGATAGTAAAGCCTGACTTGAAATGAGGACAACGAACTCTCGACTCAGACTCAGGCTCAAGAGTGGCGGGAGAGCTAAAGCTTCATCCCGTACGTCGCACGAGAGCTATCAGCTACATCGTGTTAGGCAGATAGGATCAAGAGAGCTAAAGCTCAATCTTGATTGGATGTGTCAGAGCCTCCATTAGTCATTATAGACTGGCTTTTAATAGTATCAGACTGAGTTGTTGGATCACCGGATGCGTTATAAGGTCCCTTGTGGTAGCGTGTCTTGAGTTAATACGGGCGACAGTGTGAGGCGCCACGATGGTTGCACAAGACTTGGGGTTCAACTGCTATGGCGGTAATTGTCAACTGGTCAGTTAACATTTATCTCCCCAACGATCGCGGTCACAGTTGTGGATGCGGCGACGTAACAGTAAATGTCATCCCTGGAATGTTGGAAGCGGACAGCAGATCCAGCGGCCATATCCAAGGTTGTCGGAAACAACAAATCCCAATGCCATGATATCGCGACTGCAGCGTAATGAGTTTCAGACACACTGCCCCAGAAATGGTAGAGCGCGTTCATAATCGATGAGGCAAGAGGGCGACGGTCACAATCTATCTCTATCATCCAGACCAAGCTCGCGCGCCACGGCTCCGATAGTGCGAACATTCAAGCTTGAATAGCCCCTCATGCCCCCCAGACCAGCACTGGCAGAGTCCAGTCGGGCGCTCATTGAATGTGAGTGAGCGATCCGGAGGTAAATGATTGACTCAGTCACAACGATCCCAAAGGACCAAGGCGTGCATCTAGTGGCTAGGTTCGAACGTTGCAGGGCGCCGAAGTCGATGTTCCTCGGTAAATCCACTGGTCCTCGTCCTATCGGTCCTCCAGAAGGCGGCAACCACCGAGCCCCACCAAATTCCTGAACCCAAGAGCCAACGTCGAGATTTGTACAGTCATCGCGCCGGCGTCAGATGTCAAAAATCTTGAGCAGCAGAGTAAATTCCAACGGGACGTAAGGTGCGATGATGGTGAACCAAGGTGGAGAGACGGCGATATGAGATGCGATCAATCTCGCCAGTGAAAGGTGCCTTTTCCGTCGATGATCCTTGTGCTAAACGAAAGCCGCACGATCCTAATGTGTTGAACACGAATATCCACCGTGGGTGTATGTCAGGATTGCCGTCAAGACACTCGGTAGTCGATAGATGGATTTACGAGCTCTTGAGGCTCTAGATGGGTGCCTGAAATCGAGCGCTGTACTAACAGCAAGAGTCGTTCTGGATACGGTACATTCGTTGAATCCGAGCTCATTTTTAGACTGGGACAGGCTACAGCTGCGATAGAGTTGACACCATCTGCGAGTCCGATGCAAGATGGGCCCGTTTCGCGCCGGTAACATACTGGTCACCGGTCTTGAAGGCCACCGTCAAATTTGATCTTGAGCCGTCGAACAGTGAACCACGAGATAATTTTCCTGCTGTGGCACACGACTCTTGCCTGAGCATCCCTTTCGCCCCCCAGACCAGCGCTGACTGAGTTCATTGGTGGTCTCAAGGGTAGGTACCTGCCAGAAAAACACCAGTGTTACGCCTGGAGTACCGCGACATCAATGATCCCAAGTGTAAGAATCATACAACTCAAGAGTGATGAGAGAGTCAAAGGCTCATGCCGTTCATGGCACGAGAGCTATAAGCTTCATCGTGCTGGAAGAGGGCTAAAGCAAACTGAGTTGTTCGACCCCACATGGTTCAGATCAACCGTTACAATCGAGTTAACGGACATGACGGAAGATGTTGACTAGGTAAAAGTCGCATCTTGGAAGCTGCTGCTGAGATCGATGTCGTAAGAGTGGTGAGAAAGCTTTCCATGTCGATCCGAGAGAAGGCGACAATTCGGAAAACGCGTCAAATCCCAACCCAAAGAGTGCTGGTGCCAGCATCAAGATTCGTAGCAGCAGCACGCCGAAACGGCATTTGTCAACTGTGGAGATTACTCGACCAAGTTGCGGAAGGAACGGCAGTGAGACGAAGCTGGCGGAAAAATGGTGGTCAAAGAGAGGAAATCTTGTCCCTGATGTTTGCCGACTTGTGGATAGCGGCGGTAAGGACACTTTGGCGGCAAATCAAAAGCACAATACGGCATAAATACCAATGGAACTGGCACAGCGACTAGAGCGTGAAATTAGCTCGGTGTGAGACCCAAGTGGCGATAACGATTGCATAAAACTGGGAGACCGTGACAGCAACCCAACCGAATGAGTGCGCAGTGCTGTGATCGAAAGAGGTAGACATGATGGTTCAATTCAAGAATCCGAGTTGATACCATCAGCGAAGTGATCGACAGGCGGAACGAAGTCATGGCTGCAGTACGATGCAGAATGGGCTCGTTACACAAAAGTGCCAGGAGGGAAGGGAAGTACTTCGGTACAAGCTCCGAGTTGGCAGCAGCGATTTATGATGGAAGTACTATAAGAGCCAGATACTCTGCCAACTAGATGCAAGAGAGCTAGAGCTCTATCTTGCGGTAAGACAATGGAGCTCCATTAAGCCCGTGTAAAGAGAGTACAAGTCTCGATGGAGCGGAAAGGTTGCCGTCAAAATTGTTCTTCAAGCCTTCTTGTGCCGTCGAACAGTGCAAGTTTGACTGTTGAGCAATGAGAGTCGGTGACGGAGGTGATCATCCTCAATGTCCAATGTACGGTCACCGGCCGAGCGATGATTAACTATCGCAGTCCTCACAGTCGAGAGAGACAAGGCTCGAGGCTGTCATTGAGTAGCGAGCGAGAGAGCTATGAGCTTCATCTCGTCAAAGTCACTACTACAATACAAGAGAGCTATAGCTCAATCCTGTTTTAATCTAGACCTCCATTGGCAAGCACTCCAGGAATCTTGCATCGAGATAGAGAACAACCGACTATCTTCCCAGAGAACCTCGACAAATGTTAGGACAGCGCATAATCGTGGTGTAGGATGACGGGCCCGGATAGACCGTCAAGAGTCATATGTAGGCAGAGCGAGAGACCGAATGCCCTTGTTTAATCATCAATGAACATTTGTATTCTCGGCGTCCAAGTTATCACCGTTTCGGCCAACGATAATCCAGTCGACAATCCAAATCGGGGTAGTCGTGCGTAAGAGTCGCGCTGACTTTGGAAATGGTCACCACAACAACAGGTGCAGAATGAGTACGCCGGCATCTATAGGAAGTACGAGAAGAATACAACTCGAGAGTTGTGAGAGAGCTAAAAGCTCATCTCGTCCATGGCATGAGAGCTACAAGCTTCATCGTGCTGGATTCAGATACAACATCTTCGAAACAGCGCCGTTGTGAATAGCGAGTCCCGCAGTGTGAGCCTTCCTGTGACTATGCCTAGAAGGGTCGCGTTTGTGAGCAACGAAGACTGAGGAGGAAAGTGATGATGGCTAGATAGACCTCGAATGCGAGAGGCAGACCGTTCGTCCCATTGAAGCATGTAAGCACGCCGATCTGTACCCAGCTTCAGGTCCAATCAGTCGAATCTTGGAGCAGCCTTATATGGCGGTATATTCGGACTGCGAGTAGGACGGTCATGGGCGAATGCTGCATGTGGCTGAATGCGGAGATGAAGTGATTTCGAGATGACACTATCATGGTGGAGAATCCTTTCTGAATAAACCTTCTCCGGGGAGAGCGATTCTGAACTACACGCCTCGAATCACTGATACAGCAGATGTCAGCTAGGGTGGGGCAAGTCTAAATCAGCGCCAGAGATGCGCGCAGTACCGGAGGCATGAACGCAGAGAACCAAGCCGTACATGCTGCGATCGAAGATGCATGATGGTTCAATTCAAGAATCCAGGAATATGATTGAACAAGCTTCAAGAGAGCGATGTTGAATTGAAACGTATTGACAGCATGCTCCAAGAGTGCCCAAGACCGCCATCCATACATTACATGTAACACATCACAATTCAGAATCACTCGTTAAATCCTAACGGTGTGTATCGAGCGGTAAAGTTCAACTTGTTGCGGCACCGAAGTGGTCAAGCATCAACGAAAAGTCTTGGAATGTTGGTAACGGTAAATTCACAATTTCTCGGTTCCAAGAGCCAGCATGAAGATTCGTAGTCAGCGCGGCACGTTATATGTGGTATCAGAAGGACCAGACATCTTGACTTATAACAAATCCAATCCAAGAGGGCAGTCAGGAGAGCTAGAGCTTCATCCTGTTACTGCTTGTTTCGACCGCCTTACGCCTCACGCAGGGAAGAACAATTTGTTTCATTGAGGAAACAGATCTAACATCCAGTCCAAAGCCTTAAGTCGAAATTGCCACACTACCCCTCATCCAGCCATCCACAATCAAAGCAGTCCGGTACTTGGCGCGTAAGCGTCACGGTCCGTGAAATCGTAGCACATCAGAAGAACGGCTAGAGTAATGAAGAGGCAGGTCCAATAAACCCATTCCGGACTTGACGGCCACTGAAGCAACCGAAGATGTTGGCGGACTAACAATGATGTCGTCCGAACTTGTCACCTTCGTCCTACGGTTCTAGGGGTGATGCGACGACCAAGGGAAGAGCATTGGTGCCGGCGTCAAGATTCGTAGAGCTAGCCTACAGCACAGGGAAGGTCTGGTCAAGCTGCGCCGATGGTGATGGAACAAAGTGACTAGTTCTGGGTATGAAACCGCTGAACGACGGAACTGTATGGCTCGAGCTTGACAGCAACACGACTAAAGACAAAGATGCCACCGGAAGGAAAGACTTCGAGTCAGTATCGACAGCGAGTATCGCGGCAAGTATCAGGAGCAGCGACTCAGAGGACCTTGTAATGCAGAGGTGCCCGAATCGGCAGTGTAAGCAGCACGGGTTGCACCAGTCGTTGAAGGAGACTAGGAGGCAACAATCCAGTGATGATCCATCTGTGGATGGTATTGATCTCGCAACGGTTCCGAGACGGCAATGGAAATGTCGAGTGGGGCGGCATGGGCCTGAAGTGCGAGGTCGTCGAACAGTCGAACGACGAGAATGTATGTTCCGGTGGACGATGACATGGGTCGCACGAATGGTTGATAACGGTCGTATGAGGCTGGAAGACTGCAAGCCGGATAGTCTGATGGTAATAGGATAGGACTTGAAGGTTGCATGCAACTGAAATAGGAAAACACCGCCTGGTAGGATTCCAAACAAAAATGTAATGGCGGCAGACGGTCTCGTCGAATAGCGATGATGGCCCAACAGAATCGCGAAAGTTGTCGAACACCCAGTGAGTATGGATGTTGAATCCGGAACAGATGGAAGGGGACAAGCTTGGTGAGAGACGTCGAAAGGCACTAGCCGCCGGTGCGCGGACGCGGCAGGGCGACGAAGGAAATTCGAAGGCGCGTGTAGCTCGGATGCGCCAACGCGCACTGAAAATGATCCGAATGAAGCACCGTGGTCGTAATGGCGGCGGTGCCAGTAACGCAAACGTGAGAGCGATATGCTCGATCATGGAAGGATACAAGAGAGCTATAAGCTTCATCTTGTAAACGAGTAAAGAGAGCAAGGGAGCGACACGCTCGACCATGCAAATGTACGAGAGAGCTATAAGCTTCATCTCGTGATAGAGTACGAGAGAGCTATGAGCTTCATCTCGACCATGCAATGTACGAGAGAGCTATAAGCTTCATCTCGTGATAGAGTACGAGAGAGCTATAAGCTTCATCTCGCGAGTAATTGCCGGAAGCTAGCAGCTCCACTGGACTTGGTATCCTCTGGGAAGCGGTGAAGTCCTGGGTGTCCCCACCACTGTGAATCGAATGCGCGATTCCGCCCAGTTCTAGGACCTCTCCGCTAGGAGGATACG
>QLPD01004647.1:0-36560 GCA_003314085.1 Hymenopellis raphanipes
CATACGGTTCAGAGCGAAAGCGTTTCGAAAGCTCAGATTTGAGGGGATGAAGTTCGGGAACGAAGTCGAGCAGTACACGAACCCAATGGAGAAGTATCGCCTCAATGATATCGGGCAGGTTAAGGTCATCAAGGAGTTTATTAACGGTAAGTTCGGAACGTTTATTGGCGATAAGATTGTCGAGGTATGGTTTGAGAAGGAAGGCATTCGGCGGACACCTGTAGAGACGTACAGCCGTGGCAGCAGTACCAACGATGAGGACGCTGTTCTTGAGGTGTCCGTAGTCACGAGTGAGTGCATAGCCTTGCACATTATCCAATATACAACGCCAGCCGAGCTCTTTGCGAGACGCGTGGTCGGCTACAGAGGCCTGCAGTTTCGCGCGGCCATCGTCCGCCATACCAACAAGTGCGTCACGTACAGCCTTGTCTGAAATGCTGAGACCGAGGCGCGACATCACCCGTTTGATGTCTACGTGTGCTCGACACGCCCACAGCCAGATTCCGATAGGCATGGACATATATCCATTTGCGAGCTTGTGTCGGCTCAGAACAAACGACGATATAGCTGTTGCAACGATCTAAAAGAATCGTTAAGTTGAGTAAGATAATTAGTTGATGTAATTGCTTACCGGGCGGAAAGGACGTCGCTTTCGAGTTATGGGTTCGCCATTCTTCTCGGGGGCAGCCATACGAGAGCACAGATACCACAGGGCATTTGCACGACGTTCAAATGTCGCAGCAACAGTCTCGATACTAAACCCTTCGGCAATCTCCCACACCATCTTTGTTCGTGTGTCCTTTCTTCGAGAGTTTGGATTCGTGCTGGCTGCGAGACGCGCATGTAGCGTAACAGGGCGGGCTGCTATTGGAACGTCGCCACCAGTCTCTGCTTCGTCTTCCCAGTCGGCTTCGTCGAGTGTAACCTCGTCAACTGTCAAATCACCCACAAGTTTGTGGACATGATCGCCAACCCGTTGGATGGCCCAGGACGAGATAGCTGGCCGTGCGTAATGGAGGGTGGACGGGTCGGCATATCCTGAGAAAGCGGAATCGAGCTCATCGCGGTATTTTGACGCGTGGTTGGGACGACTGTACCGGTGCGCGTACATCATGTCGACAATCTCTGCCGCCTTGACTTTGCTCTTTCCCCGCAGAAAAAAAGATACGAAAGCACGGTGTCGCAGCGACCGTTTGTCCGCCGCTGCACCATCGCGTCGGCGAAAGTCCTTGAAAAGAATGAAGAGGAATTGTCCAAGGGACCCGAACTTGTCGCGAATAGTGGGAATAAGCGCGTCCATTTCGTTATAAAGATCAGGTTTCTTCTTCTTTGGAGCCCTGAGACGCGGCTGCGAATGCTGGAAGTCGCTGATGGGAGCAGGGAAGTTTATTAAGAGAGTGCTTGACGCGGTACTCGATAAGGGTGGGCCTACAATAAAACTTTAGCCCAGAAATATAAGAGTTAAAAGAACTCACTGCCTGAAGGAAGGGAGTATTGTGATCGCTCAGCTTCGGTGAGTTCGCGAAGCGTTGGGAGGGTTGGCACCGTTAACGGAGTTTTATATCTATAGCGTCCAGTTGCCGGGGCGGAAGTCGCTAATGTCGCGTGGCGCCGACGAGCTGGTGGGGCAGGAGGTGAATTATTCGACTGCCTGCTGGAGGATGGGCCAGCCATCTCCGTGTCGCTGGTATGGTTGATTGGAACGAAAGTAGGGAAGGAGGGATAGGATATGGAACGCGGTCGTGAAGGCGAAGGTGGCCGTTCATTATTGCTTTCAGCGTTCATGGTGCATAAAACGAAGGTTGATTAAGAAATGACAGTGTATTTGAGGAGACAAGGACAGCGGCAGCAAAAATGCGCTGAACGCGATCGTGGTGAGCTGGCAAGCAGCGTTCGGACCATAAGGCCCGGTGGGCCGATTATGTAATAAGCAGTGGCCTGCTACGACCCCCGATCAAAGTAACAGACTACCTGAGCTATAGCTTTCGAATGATACCCCACTTTCGAAGTGTATCTATCGAAGCTGTTCTGATAACTGGTTTTCTATGTTTATAGTGGCCACACAGGATGCCTGTCAAGTTATGGTTCCGGTTCTGTTTGAGTCACTTCAACACTGCAGTACGGATGTATCTGTCTGCATCTGCATGGCCTTTTGTTCATAACGGAAGGATAATATAAGATTGCGTGATTCCAGAGTCCTATCTGACTCACAGCTTTCAGGGTTGAGGGTTTGTATGGATCCCAAGTTCAAGTAAAATGAATGCAGTAGTCTGACGCAAAGGTCTTTCTGAGTGAACTCTGTAGTCCAGAACATGTCCCTAGTGTTCGGGTGCATACTATAGTGAATACATCGTATCTGAGTACTTGAAGAGGAAGCAACCAGGATTGTAAGTCCGATTATCCGACGGATGCATGTGTTGCATCCGGGCGCATTGAGTATTTGATATTCAGGCACGTTTAGAGTTGTGTAGAACGTTAGAGAGACAAACGGATGGGTGAAACCATCCGCTTGTGTACTACATAAGCATCTTGATAGGGGCTAAGCGAATGACGGCATCTCAGAATCCAACAATGGGAACTTCCAATTGATTTGGTAGTTCAGGCCGTAGGCGCGTAAAGGCCACCTTGGAGTCTCTTCGCATCCTAAGAGAGTCTCCTAGAAGTCTTTAGTAGACTTCTCAAGTACTAAGATGTATCTGTATACATGTCTTTCCTACAAGAGGTCGTACAGAAATCGCAAAATATGCCTATTCTGTAGCCAGTTTGTACTGTGCGTATCAACGTGCTGGTTCCTGCTAGAGACCGATGCCTCCATCCTGAGCCAGAGGTTGAGGGATCGAGTCCCACACAAGACTACACCAACTTTGAGCTCCCCTCAGTACTTACTAGTCAGTGCAGAAAGCATTTCCTCGCATAATCTGATTGAAGGCCTCCAGAATTGATAAATAGCTGTCTATGTACCTATGATATTTATGCAGTCCTTCAAGGGGTTTTCAATCAAGTTTCAATTCCTCCGCTTACTCAAGGGCCTAGCACTGCTTAGTGTGCCTCTTCCTTGATGGGAAGGCACCTGCTTGAAGCAGGAGTGTGTGAAGCTAGTACCTAAACATTCCATGAAAAAGGAGGTGCTACCATCATCAGGGGAGCAGCTTGAGCCCACCATAATTTTTCACAGCACATCCTGGGTACCTGCAAGAACAGTAACCTGTGCAAGAAGCATTCAACTGGCACCTGTTTTGCGCCTGTTCGCAGTTCACGCAGAGTTCAGGCGGTTCGCGTAGTTCGGCCCGATTCGCCAGTTCGGCGATCACCATATTGCCTTAATCTGCATGGTGAAGCTAGTGTCGGACCGAATACCGGTTACCCTGGTCAGCCAACGTCAACATTGAACAAAGTGATCAAGGAAAAACTCTGACCAGAACGCCCATCGTGTGCCATATTGCGGTTCCCTTGCTGGTCAGCCGGTCAACTGGCTGCCATGATGGTGGTGTTATATGTCATCATCAATAACATAACGTGCTCTACTCTGCGGTCAATGTGTTTCAGCATCAAGCAGCCTTTCTCCAACTGCCGTTCCAGAACTCCCCGGGCAGTATGGTCGGGTTGGAGCCGTTCTCCTGCAACCTCATCGCTGTCACCTCGTTGTGAATCATGATCATCTCGTCTAAGAAGAAGCTAAAGCTATTCCACCACATCAGTTGTCGTAGGTCCTGCTGTATGCTGTCACCTACTGCGATAGCGACATCTCCCGAAAGACCGTTACGAACCCCAAACCACGCGTTGGCTTGCTCGCATGCTGACGTGTTAAAAATGATACGGCCCTGGTCATCCAACACATCGGAGAAGTTCGTCGGGTTACAGTAGTCGTTACAAAACGTGTCGCCCTCCTTGTGGCAGAACGCTCCGTGGAACAGATCATAAGAATGCGCTGTCCTCGCTGTCAGGTACGGGTCTTTCGTCTTCAACAAGTGTTCTAGCAAATGACATGCTTTATAATAGAAGATGGCGGAGGGGAGTCCGTATTATACCACACGGTGCTAAAGCCAACATCTCGCAGTGGGTATACTTTGACGTGATCAAGCGCTTGCGTCGTTTCTTGTCCGCCTCCTTTCCGCCCAAGATTCCCGCAGGGCTACCGACAGATTGCTCCTCGGCTGTTTCGCCTCCATCTGGCTCTCCCGTCCACAAATGACGCTTCCTGTATGACCTGCCCGAGCCTCGCGGCGCGTCTATGCAGCTCCTGCGTACCTCGTCCTGCGATGGCCTGCTCCTCCTTCTCCAGCGCTTGGTGCTGCGGGTCGGAACACGCCCGGGAATGATCACCGCGGTTGTTGGCGCAGTGTCTCACGAAACAGCGCCACAGATTCTGACTATGTTTCCGCCAGAACTTATGCTTCGCATGCATCAGGGGTTCTATACAGGGCATCCCATCCTTATCCGAAGACACCGAACAGCAACGACATCTGACGCTAACGCCGTCCAACACCAGCGCGTTCACGTACTCTGCGCAACGCCCCTTAGACGCGACGCGCTCGTTTGGGCTTACCGATTTCATTGGTAACGGGATTCTTTTTGAATTTCATGCATCCTTCACACCCATGGCCCCACACATTGGCTGTCCCGTTCCGACCACATCCAAGTTCCTTTCATCGATAGCAACCTCAAATCGTTCATCATCGGTGCCGTGATGATCGACAATCAAACAGGCCTCGCCGTTGGTACGACGCGCTTTGTCTCGCCACAGCGCGAACACACGAAAGGTCGCCGAAACAATCTCTTCGTTCAGGCGCCACTTCAAATCCGTCATGCCGTGCCATCGTTGCTCACGCAGTTGTAGGTTATACACCTCGGATATCCCTCCCCCCGAAGCGCTAGTTAACCGCCATCACTTCTCTCATGACAGCCAATGACTTACTGTTGAACTGCCATCTGCAGCGTCCATTCTTCAGCCACGCTACGCTCCACCCAATGTGTTTCCGACGCTTGTATATAGTCTGGTATTCCCTCAGCCGTCGTATCGGCGCCGCACCGGAGATCACAGCAGGAGGGGACGTAGCCATGACCGCCTTGATGCGCGAGGGTATGCGCTGCGTTCTGAGAGGATCAGCATTGTTGGCAGTTCAATGGGTGGGCTTGTACAAGGGTGATCCTAAATGGTCGCGCGCGCCTCCAGGTGTCATGCTCGTGGGGTGGGGGCGAGCGGTGACAGACGACATCGTAGCTGAATTCACAGGCAGGGTAATGGTAACCTATAAGCAGGTGTCGGAAGGTAGTGTAGGGGACAGTGGGAGTGGCGCGGCCGAATGTAAAGTATCCCAACAGTAGCAACAGTAACAGGAATGCTAGGTCTCGGACGTGCATATGCATAAAATGGGAAACCCTAATGCCTTTTTGCATTGAGAAGCACACGTTTTGATTTGGTTTTGATACGGCAGGCAGCGCGCACCCTATTGCGGTAATGGCCGCACTTGAGAGGCGATACGATATCCTTTTTGGGAAGGGAGTATTCGATGAAGATTTGGGCTGTACATTCGATCAAGCGCGTGGGTAAATGGAGAATGCAATAGTGGCATTGGTTTTTGCTCCCGCTTCCTGCGTCTTCCCCAGCACTGTCATAGTCGCAATCCTACTCTACACTCGTCAGCCTTCAATCCCTACCACCAATTCGAGACTTGTGCTATTCCTAGAGGGTGCTGTGTACGACTGCGCAGCCATGACTTTCCTGGAGTTCCCGTGGAACCATCTACGCGCCGAGACGCTAAGAAACATCGGCGTCGACATCAAAGAGGGCAGAGCCGGCTTGGGACGATTGAAGAAGGACGAAATGGTGGAGTTCTTGACATCTCCTGGCCCTGCCAGTTGTGAGTGCAGAGTTTCTCAGACGATGTTGAATGTTCAGGACAATGCCTCAGATCTTGCAAAGCTGATTGGACCCGAGAGCGCGAAAATGACCAACAAAACGAGGGCGGCGAAAGCGGTTTCCATAACTTTTCCGTGGGACAAGCTCAGAAGTGACAAGGTGGTGGAACCGATGATGAGGGAGCTCGAATTAGGAGAGATGACGACGCATGATGAAGCTTTGCAGCGTTTGCGGCAGATAGAAGTGAAGGGTTGTACGTGAATTGCAATTATTTGGTACCATTGATTGATCGACGTCTGTAGATGTTAAACCACAACAACAGAGCCACAAGCCGACGCCCAAAAGAGCAAGATCAGCGTCCCCGCAGGGCTCTCGCACGCGTCAGAAAGGTGGAAATCAAACACAGTCAGCAAGCGCGAACGATAGGCCGAAGGGAGGCGCGGCCAGGCGCAGAGGAAGAAGGTTGGCGAGTACGTCTCGGGAAGAGAGCGCTGTCATCGGTGAAAGCGTGAGTATGATAGTTTTGACGCCTGGAGAGGTATATCTAACATTATGCAGATCAGCGCCTGCCTAGGAGGAGGTACGGTGACGAACGCAGACGATGGGGATGAGGACGAAGGGGGAAATGACAGGAAAAGCTGGAGCCCCAAGACTCCGCCAGGCCCCTCCCCCGAGGAGAACGATGAGAGTCAAGGGGAGAACGAAACGCAGGAGGTTGACGAAGATGCTGTGGATGACGACAAGGACGACGAGGAGCAGGAGAAGTTGTATAAACTGATCTTGGACAACGTGAAGGAGTTGCTCAACCACGTCGGCACTTTGCTGGAGCGGCAGGACCTGGCGAGTGGCGCAGTGCAAGCTGATCGGGCGGCCGAAGCAGAAGCCTATTCAAAGGCCTTGCTCTCCATCCTGGATGATGATCTGCTTCCAGACTACGAGGACCCAGTGCTCGCGGCTGACGTTTTCGCCGGTGTCGCGTGGGCGCTTTCGTACATGCCCAAGGTCGTCTGCGCAATCAACCTCGACATACCACAGATTCATCGAGTTGCTATCGTACGAAAAGTCGTGAGTGCATTGTAGAGACATACAAGATTGCAGCGGGAGAGAGTATTGTACATTAAATACGAGGTTGACATGGTTTCGAGGAGTATCGGCAATGCTATCACCATTATCGAGATTGACAATGACACCACGCGCTTGCCACAGTCATGTGATTGGAATTATACCATCAGTCACAACCCAAAGTCACAACAGGTGCTCACGCCTACGGTAGGAGGCGAAAAGAAGGCGAGGTACACGGGGAACTCTGAACAATGTCGTTACTGCAAGTCTTACAGTTATCGGTACGTACCTGATCTGTTGGACTTCAACTTGGACACGAAGTGTAGCGACCGCATGCCGTGATGGCTTCGTTGACGATGATCAAAGCCAAAGGCGCGCTCGTTGACGTTCTGGTTTATGCCTCGACGGGCGGCTGTGCCGTCCACATCATGGAGAGGACATCAGAGTCGCCCTGCTCCCCATTAGGTGTCAAAGGAAAAGCCATGATAAAGATGGTACGTACATCTTTCATTAAGCGCGAATATCGGGCTAATGGAAACAAGCTAGATCTCGATCTTAATGTAGTGGTTGTCCTCGCTTCCTTGGTCGCGCTCTTGTCCACTGGAGGGCATCCTCGACTCGAGCCGGCTGCGTGTACACTGGCGCGCGAGCCCCTAGACAAAGTCCCGCAGGATTGCCTAAACAGTCAGGTTCAACTTTTGAACATGACCGTACTAAAAGGTAACGTACTCGCGTCGTTTGTTCGGGAAACTTTCCGCGCTGTTGATGTTGAATAAATGCAGATCCGCATCGCCATGGAATCCAGATAGGACAACTCGCTCGTTGAATTTGAAGTGTGGCGTCTCGCCCGGACTAGTTATACTGATTATGGGCACTCGCACTTGGCGGATTCGTAAGCAGTTCCCACGTTTGCCGCCGGCAAGCACTTGGCGGATTTCGAACATGCCCGCCAAGGCGCGACCGAGTTGGAGTGTGTAGATGTAGTTATCCCTTCAAACCTTTATGTAGTGTATCTGTAAGATATTTTCTGTGAAATAGGATCAATCCTTCCTCAATGGATGGTGACTTGTCCCATATTTGGCACATCCAAGTCATAAATGCTCAAGGCGGGCTTTCCTCATCTGCCAGACACGCTTTTTACACACTAGAAGCACTTTTTCATGAAAAAGGAATAACCTGTACATGGGACTAAGCCCTGGAACAATGTTTGACAGTCCCAGCTCACTCAGAGGCACAAATGTCCGAGTTAGGTGCCTAACACGCCACACAACATCTTAGATGAGCATGCTGAACATGTATCTAATATTTCTACAACAAGATGGTATTTTTACGGGTATAAGTAGTGCAGCACGGTAACCCGGTCGCGCCATGGCGGACATGTTCGAAATCAGTTCGAAATCCGCCCAGTGCTTGCCGGCGGCAAACGTGGGAACTGCTTACGAATCCGCCAAACGGGAGGGTGCGAGTGCCCATAATGTTATACTGGCTCGCGTGCCCATAACGGTGTGAGAAAACCGCCCACTTGATGGATGATGGACATACCATGATCAACGCCCTTTGTTTGATGTTGAAGTCATCGTGACTCGGTCGACGTCGCCGGAGATGAATTCGGGCGACGTCGGAGCGCAAAGAAGGCGACAAGCAACCCTGAAAATAACATCCCAGACTGCGGCCTCACCTGAGGTCCTGCCCTTCATTTTTGCCTGTTTGGTGTGTTGGACTTTGGAAGATACTTCAAAAGCTGACGTACCCTGCTGTTAGGCGAGGCCGCGGAATTCGTAGGTGACTTCCTCAGATCCAGGTCGGATTCAAGGTCCAATTTGGGGGAAGTTGCTAACGTATGGTTCGAGTTTGAGTGTGGCGTCGCGTTCCCTACCTGGATAACGCTGTGCTACCGGAGGTTGACCAGCACGTGGCCAAGGCAACGTGAAGTCACCTTCTATCCCAAACCTCCCCAAAGTCATCATCACCCACTGTCCTTCCTTCTTTCCCTCCTCCACTTGGCTTGTCATCTGCTTCGCGCTCAGCACTCGCACTCAACTTCTCTAACTGTTCTGGAGCCATCGTCGACATCGTCGCCGCTGCTGCCTCCATCGCATTCCCGACGCGTTTGAAATCGGGACCGCCTTCTGTTCTCTCGCGGTATGTTATCTCGTTATTACCATCATCCTACCTCGCTGAGTCGATTCTGGTCTTAGCTTGCGCCCTCGGCGTCGTCCCTTACTCTGTTTCCGACACGCTGGTTGGTTATTCGTCTTCTACAGATGACGAGGAGTGCTTTGTGACACTTTGCAGGTTTTAACTTTTTGGATTGATCAGCGCCCCTCGACTTCAACGTTCGGCACGCTCCTTCGGCGCCGTTGTTCCAGTCGTCGAGACTCTTTGCGACGACGGCCTGTGCTTCCATACGCATTGCCTTTGGTAAGTTAGCTATAGCCTGGGTGTGAACACTTTACTTACGTCTTGCAGATGCCCTCGTTACGGTGTCTCCACGGGGCGTCGGCCTGTTCGTATCGCGGCACATGCGACTTACTATTGATGCAGGCGGCGTGTCTGACGATGTCCCCGCCGCTACCATGGACATCGCGACTCTGGATACACTTGTTCGGATTTGACTAAAGTCTTGAGCTCGGGCGAGATTAGTTGCTAACAACGACTTGCACGAGGACGGGCACTCCAAGTGTACGCTGCGATTTCCTTGTTGTTTCCTTGGACTTACTCGTTCTGTGGCTGTAAACCGTAGTCGCCTTCTAAGAGCCGACTCCAAGACTTCGACGTTTATGCCCAACGGTGTCAACGCTACCGGCAAAGAGGTCTCAAGTCAAATGGCGGCCTTGAATGCACAAGTCGGCAATCTTTGGTGCGTCCGTCTTCCTTTCTTGTCCAAGCCAATTGTTCACGACTGTCTCGCAGTTCCTTCCTTCCTCAAGACAAAGTCTGTGAATTCGCTGCGATGAGCCCCCAGCAATTGTTGCGAGAAACTCAAAGTGCGGCCGGCGACAGGAATCCGGAATCTTGGCACCAAACTCTTATCGAAGACGGTGCTGAGTTCAAGAAAATTCTTGAGGCGCGTACTGTTAGAATAATCGTGTCGCGAGGTTCATCTTCGTTTAGATGATCAAAACGGAGGAACAACTTAAGCAGATGCGCGATCGAAACGAGGCGGTTGAACGAGACGTTCAGCGTTACAAGGAACGGAAAAAGATTGAAGAAGAGGTTGGTGGCTTGACAACTCGATTAACAATGTCCTCATGTTTTGCAGATAAAACTCCTTGCCGTCTGGATTGCCGTTCAGCAGTAGAGGGAGTTGCGCGATAGATATTTTAATCCCACACTGATCTTGCAGCAACAGTGGGCGGATAAGGTCAGAAGGTTGAAAGAGAAGAACGCTCCGGCACATGCCTTCAGAGAGTGATTCAACCCGGCTCGGCAGATAAACGCACGCTGACGAATTTCTGCAGGAAGCTCGAGCGAAAACATGGCAAGCTTGACAAGGAGCGCAATCGACTCAAGAAGGCGATTCAAGACAAGATGAAGCAGATCAACAGCAAGATCACCTATGTCGACTCACGGTTCACTTGACTGATTGCTTACTTCGTTCCAGGAAAGTGAATCGGAAGAAATTCCAATGAAGTTGGACAATCTCGTCAAGGAAGAGAAATCTCGTGCCAACAAGATCAAGCATGCCGAAACCACCATTGAAAAGCTTCACAAGGAGATGCAGAAGGAGGTCAAGGTCGAAAGACACGCAACGGTCAACGAGGAGATGGCGAGTTCAACGTGCACTCATAGACCTTTCGCTGACGAGGTGCTTTACTAGCGACAACTTCGAAGGGAGCGGCAAACTGTTACGGATAGAAAGAACGCACTAGACGCCGAGATCCGGGCCAATAGCTATGCCGCAGCGCGTCAAAGTCGCCAGGTTGTGGGCAAAAAGGAAGAGTACGTCGATTGTCACACTTTGAAAGATATCGATCCTGACACTTGTTAATACTAGCATCAAAAGCTCGAACAACCTCTACCAGTGGAATCGCGATACCGCCGAGACCGTGAAATGGCTTCGTCAGAACAAAGACAAGTTCCAGATGGAGGTGTTCGAGCCACCCTGCCTTTCAGTGAGCGTCACGAACCGACAGTACGCTGCTGCGGTGGAGCGAACCACACGGTGTGTACTACGACTTTCAAGATATTACCAGTGATTAAATCTTGCCAGACGTTTGTGACTCAATGCAAGGAAGACTATGACACCTTTAACAGGATTGTTAACGACACGCCTGCGGTTTGTGGTCGTCGCATCCGAGTGACGGCTTGGAATCGGCCCAAACGGGATGGGATATATGTTGAGCCTCCATGCACAAGAGAGGAAGTACGAGCCTTTATTTCTTCCATTTTCCAATCTGTACTGGCTCGCTGTTCAGCTGAAGCAACTGGGCTTCGACGGCTATGTCCTGGACTACGTGACTTACCCCGAACGCTTGTTATGGTTCCTGCAATGTGAATTGAGGATGCATCGTGTGGTGTGTCATATTCTTTTTTTGTTCCTTCCTATTCTCAAGTCGTCTAGACTGTCGGTGACGATCGCATTGATGTGAAGAAGGCGATGGACGCCGTCACTCGCCGTGAACTTGACAACTTCATAACTGGGTGGACAATGAATCAAGTTACACGGTCAAGCTATGGTCGACGACTGGCTTCGAACATGACGAGGACTATTCGACCGGCGAGGACGTTTGGTGTTGCTTCCGGTATGTGTCGGTTGTGCAGCTGAGGAGACGTCGGTCTGACTTGAGTCATTCAGTTGATCCGGAGCTCAAAGCTCGTCTTGAACGCGAGCTGAACGAGTTGCAGGTGGAGCTGACGATGTATACTGAGGCGCACGAGAAACTCAAACGACGTTAGACTCAGATCTTGAACGAGGATTCTGACTTCGCGAAGAGATCCGTATGGAGCCTTCATTTATTGGTATCCTGCATTAGATGTAACTGACATCGATCTATGTAGGATGAGTTGAAGAAGCACCAGGCGGTCATGAAGCTGAGGTTAAACGCCAGACCGATATCAAGACTGAGCTCAGTATGTTGAATTTGCGATTTTCGATGAATGTTCAGCTTGCCCGTTATCGTTAGCTGGTGCTGAGAATAATCTCAAGCAGTTGAAGAATGCGCCGTCGGTTGGAGAAGATCGAAGAGAATACAAGGCAAATCTACTCAAGGTTTGCCTTCGCCGACTCCAGATAATCCAGGAATATCGCGTTAGTTCCAATGTTGGATATGTTTTTAGCCTTGTGAATGTGCTAGGACTGGGGTGCATCGTCGGTGATCAGAACGAGGCCGCTCGTATGGGTCTGGGATATCTCCAAGTTGGTGCCAACGTGGCTGCGTTGCGATCATAGCCAGACCTGTAACAGCTACACTTATACATAGCTGGTGCCTATTCGACCGCTTGACTACCTCTTCGAGCGCCTCGAACGACTCGGCCGAAAAACGGAACAATTTAAGTAGTCGAGCCTATTCCTTGCTCAAAGTTCCGGATACTGAGTTTGCTCCATATGGCAGGACATTCAAGAACGGTCTCGTGCCATGCTTTGCCTACCAGCGCGAGGGTATACTGGGGACGCTTCCCGAAGAGGTCGTAGATCATGGTTTGGTTGGCCATCATCTCGAACCAAGAGTACAGTTTGTAGGAGACGGGCCGAGCTCGCGTGGTGTTGCGACTGCTTAACATTCATCCTCATGCTCCAACCACAGTGATATAGATTGATCAAGCAAAGAGCAATCAGTCTTCTCTCCGTCTGTCGTTCCTGTTGTTCAGCCCGATATGGCTACGAGGCGCGTGGAGCGAGTTGAAGGGCGCGTTGAAATCATACAGGACTGTCAATGGGTCCCGGTCATTCCCGCTGGTGAGAAATCATGTATAGCTCTCAGTTCAGCACTGTAATTAGACAGCGGCTTGTATGAAATCCTGGGTTCTAATTACTAGGGGATCATATATGACTAGGGTCTTAACGGGTGGCAGGAGGAGGGCGGGTTGACGAACGCCTTAGATTTGACAGGATCGGCGTATTCAATGGCCCTACTACAACAATCTTGGGCGTCGTAGACGCGTGCAGTTAAATGTGCCGCTGTGATACTACCGCGCACACGGTTGTGGCGCGAGGACAGATGAAACCAAGAGTTCCTGGCCAGTTTCAAGCCCTGCCGGAAAAGAAGCGAAAACGAAGGACAAACATTAAACCGATTTTGTCCGCTTGACCACGATATGTAGAGCCATGTTGGAGGACTATGGTTTGGAGAACGAAATGGGCGAAAGACATGCGGACGTGGGGACAGTAGGGTCGGAAAAAACGCTTTGGCGCGTGAATGTGGACGAATGCGGCGGGTGCGCGAGGGAATAACATGGAGGATGAGAAATGCGGTTTGAATAGAAAGTTTAACGTCGATGACGCCAAATGATAGCGTACAAAGTAGGTAGAATGCATTAGAACAAGTGTAAACGAGGGGATTACAGGAATAAAGCTAATTTTGATCGACTGCACGAGATGTGGATACAAAAACAGGATAATGGAAGGACGTCGTTGGAACACTGGGGAAAATCAGACAAACAGAACAGGCACGTACACTAGATTGCAGGAGATAACGGAAAAACAGAGGGCCCGAAGGCAGAGTACAAATAAGTATGTACGTGGGTATGAGAAGGTGGTGGTGGTCAGAGATAAAGAGAAGACAAGGAGCCTCCGTGGGAACGATCACATCCAAATAAGCCCCATGTGATCGCCTCGCGATCGTGTCATCAACTACGCTTAAAGTTATTACACCATCCATGGTACCTGGCCACACCGTGATTGGCATGGGCGGTAAAACATGCATCGGCGCGGCGCCGAAACATGCTTGCTCCTCGATTTCACAATGCATCCTCTTCGCCTGCACCACGCATCGCAAGCTCGAACATCACTCATCGTCGCCCGCCCCCTCCATGCACGCTTAATAGGCCGGAGCGTACATCGTGGACTGGACAAGCCTCCACGATCATCTCAATGATATTACGTTATTAGGCACTCACCACTATTCCAGTTCTCATCTGTAGTGGCCGTTCCGACGCGTCCACATGTCCGGTCCGGATTTAACATGCTGTCTGCTAATATCAAAGCTGTGCATCTTCGTGATAAGTCCGTTGCCGTCGTATTTCAACTTCGTGACGGTATTTGGGGCCTGATCACTCTCGCTGCAACAACATTTCTACGCAGTAGGGCGACCGTGGCGGTCGATTCTAGTGGCACTTCAAGAAAAATAAATTGCATGGGAACTCGAGGAATGAAAAGAAAAGATAGGTTGTATAGAATGAATCAAAAGAGCCAGCCATGCTCTCCGTTAAAGTTAGCGGCGAGGTCCTTATCAGCACGATACTTCCCAATCGCAGATGATGGATCTTGAGCGACGCGCATTCCAAGTGTACAGCGACGAAGTCCTGGGCACTTGCTCGAGATCATCATCAGGTCGCGGTCCGGTAAGAAAATGACCTCAGGAAAAAAGACCCACAAATCGTTGCAATTTGGGAAATTGATTCGAGTCGTCAAGTAGAACCTCATGTCGCGATGCTGGCCCAAAAGAAGTTGTAGACAATGAAGCAGGAGAAGCCCGCATCACAAGCGGCGAGGCAGCGCCGATGCTCCTTGACCTATCCCACAAGCAATCACTGTTAAGCCAGGCAGGGAAAGCAAAGTAACGTACCCAGAGGAGTTTGATCACGGCCGAGTAGAATAAGTCGTCAAGGCCGAGCCAAAGGAGATCCGACTTGGGATCAAAGAGGATTATGAGTCGAAATCCGCGCTCGTAATGAAAACCATTTTCGAGTTCCGGTGTAATTGCAACAACGCTAGCGAGAGCAAGGGACGCGACGAGTCTTCCAGCCAAATACGATCCAAGGGCTCAACGGCGGTGCACCCGGTCAGGCGTGAAACACACAGATCAAAGAAAGGACTTACCTTTTCCTGGACTAGAAGCCCGCTCGTAAAGGGCAACACCACCGCTGGATGGTCGGTGCGGCGCGATAGGTACGGTGATAACGAGGATAGCTTGAGAGGCAAACGAGCGATTCGAGATCGTCGGGGAGATAAGCATCAGTCTGCTTCAAGTGGGGAGAATGGACATCTGAGGAAATGCAGAAAACGATGAGAAAGGAGGCGCACTAGGGCAAAAGACTTCTGTAATTGCGGCGACAAGGGGTTAGCGCACGCGCAAATATCCGCCCACAAATGTTCCGTAATAACATTTCTGAGTTACTTGAGCCTGCACGTACGGCGGGAGATGTTGATGAAAACATTTTTGAGAAGTGGTGAATCCCGATGTAAAGATGAACCCAATCAGTGTTGCGTCATCCGGAAGGATACGCCTGTTCGAAAGTGTGTGAATTCCAGGCTTGGTTAGATATTTCCCTCGTACGCGCGTACGGAAGTGACCAGTCCAGGTTAGATCCCGAAGACGCATGGGTCGCGCCCACGAGGTGCAAGAGCCTCAGATACTCCCATCACCAGCACTGGTATCCGAACATGGATCCATGACCTGGTAATATAGGGTCTGTCGGCGGAAAGGTTGAATCGCAATCATGTACGGAAGTACTCCGAAATGGGCCTCGCCGTGTCGAAAACCGTACGGAAATTCCTAAAACCGATAGGTACGGAAGTGCCAAAATATCGACTTTTTGTATCTAACCTCTGAGGGAATAGGCGGGGGTCCTGGATACGTGGGTGGGGACATTTTTTTCAAGAATGAAACGTACCCTTTAAGTAAGATGGCAAGAGGAGGCTTTGAGAAAGCACAAGGAACCTGCATGTCTGATAAATGGATTTGATGCTCACAGGGCAATCCGGATTGGGAGCACTGAAAACAGATCTGACGCAAAGCTAAACGTCCAAAACGCTTGAAACTCGCAAAGAGAACAATGAGGTCGGGGTCAAAAAAGAGATCCAGTCCAGAGCTGCGCGTACATCGACATGGACGTCTTCAAGTTCAGCTGCCTAAGCTACTCTGTCGACACAAACCAATAAATGGGGAGAGAGACCAGTGAGATTCCGAGGCACGACGACTTCCCGGAATAGGGATAGGAGGGTGCGTGAGACAAAACTCGCTGTGGTACCAAACGCTGAGACATGACTCGGCAAAGCCTCGGAATCCGGATCCGCACGTGTTGCCCGCTTATCTCATTGTAGTAAGTAGCTTGCGTGTCGGCCCGATCGTCTCTTGTTTTTCAAGCATCATGGACCAACTGCTTCACGAACCTGAGAATTTGAACCATCAGACACGATTCGACGTATGATTGATCTTGCTATACACTGTGCTTTTTCTTAATATGCCGAAACAGATCGTGCGAGAGCTTCTAGGAGAAGATTCAGGACGCGCCCTCTTCATGAAGATAAAAAAGATGGATAAACAGTCTCTAGCGTGGCGAAGTGAAACTGATTGCGGTGTGAGTAACTACTATTTTCAGTCTATTGTTCCATGTTTCATGTGGTCTGGCGTAGGTATGTTGGGATCCCAAGTATCAAGCCGTCTATCTCTTACATTGTCCCTGCTTGGGAATGCTCTATCATTCTGTGCGTATTTCCTTGTTCGTCTCTTCCTTACCAAGACTATTTATAGGAATGTATACATCTGTGGTGGAACACACAACACCTAGAGCCTATCTGTCCGCAGTTTGTTGTCTGAATCCCTCATTCATACTCATTTCACTCGAACAGGTCCTACCTGTCGTGGCGCTATTATTACATTAGTTCACCGTGGTTGGGTAACCAAAGATCTGGCAGAGAAGGCAGTCGCCAAGAAGCTAAAACAACGCTTGCGCCATGAGGAGGAGCGATTGCAAAATAAGCGCCAAAAGTTGATTACAAAGTTCAATGCGCTCCAATTTGACAAATTCCGAGATCTGCGTCCTCTTCCTCCCCCTGCACAGCTCCCTCCCATTGCCCTGGGCCCTGCGCAACCTAATGCAACACTGGATCCTGTGCTGGCAGAGACGCCTTCGCGCCCGCGCCCGCGCCCACGCGGGCGCGGGCGTGGACGTGGAGGAGGAGGAGCTTCTCGCATGTCTGTACCTCAACAGAATATCTCACCCGAGGTGATTGTCATTTCCGACACCGAACCTATTCCAAGCAGCTCCTCCCATGAAAATGACGTTATCGACATATCAGACGATGAGTGAGGATGAAAACTAGTAAGTTTGCCATGTTACCTGCACAGTTCCATCCAATAATGACCGAGGCGCAAATAGCAGGCTCCGAATGGTCGACACGATACAAACTCAGTGGCTTCTTTTCATTTCTATTTCGTTGCATGACCAAGGCATGACATACAGTGTAGTTCCCTAACCTTCTGCCATACCTCACTCACTTCAATTCATGAGCCTTACCTGGAATGTAGTCAAATACACACTCCTCAAACCCCATGAAGAAATGATATACAGCCTACAAAATGATGTTTCCAAGTCGCCGCGGAGGTCAAGTACCAAAGTATGGTGCTGTCGACGATGTGGTTGAAGCACCTGTCCCGGATCAAGCAAGATCACTCCTGCCCGACTCCATGCATCTCGCTACTTGATGATAAGTATCCTGGGGGTGTTGATCGTGGTCGTAAATGCACTGTGCTTAATAAAAAGATTAGTTATCCTCGTTTTACTTGTTCTTAGTGGTGTACTAGTTGGAATAGAAAAGTTTTTTTTGACAATACATGAATTTAAGATGGCAGCGCAAGACTACGACACCAGTGGCATCGAGCCACCCATAAGGGTGGCCTGGGCCACACACACCGGCGGCGGTATGAATCTATCTAAGGAAAGACCGAAATCTCCTTTTTCCTTTCTTTTCTTCCTTCGAATTCCTTTCTTGTCAGATACCCAGTGGAATGATCGGCAAATCTCCAGAGTAGCTCAGAGATGTGAGCCTCTGGAGGCTCTGATACTCCACAGGCTCTGCAGACTCCAGAGCACGCATGCCAGATATCTGGCAGTCTATAATAATCAGGCTACAGTAAACAAATGACTCGAATAGAACGTTGTGAAAGGAAGAAAATGGTACTGCATTCGCCAACTATACGATACATCGGTGTGCCTACTTGATAGAAAACTACTAGATCCACACCACTATACCTACGAAATGCAGTCGTCTCCACTCGGTGATAGTAGCCGCCTTGTCGCAGGAACATTCACCGGGGGTAGCTCTTCTGGAAGCGCAGCGCGCGGACCTTTTGAACGCGAATTACTGAAAAATCATAAGCGAAAGGATGAAAGAAGAAAAGGGTAAGCATACCTTGAACAACAAGAACACGAACTGCAAGCCGGCTGCAGGCTCCGAATAAATCAGAACGTCGTCAACGGAAAGTGTGCAGGCCCAATGTAAAAATTCTGCCTTGTCGGCGAGTTCTTTGCGAGAGCCGCGACCATCATCAGCAGTGTAAGGAGACACCACGGACGGCGATCGTTACCTACCAAAGGATAGTCAGTACAACGTCAACCAAGAAACCAAAAGGCTTACTGAGACGACTCCGACCAGCGATGAAGTCTCCCCGGTGACGCCGACCTCGCTGTGGTCTGTGAGAATGGCTATTCCAGGGTTACCCAAGGCGGGCACGGAAACTTACTATACTACGGTGATCCCTAGACGAACGTGGATGTGGCTGTGCGACTCCGGTCGGTCGCTGGGTCTAGCCGTTGTTCAAGGGGAGTCTCAGTTCAGCGCAGATAGACCTGAACGCTGTTAGCGGGTATCCTGTTATGCGGGCGACCATGACAGGCACAACTGGTGGGTGGCTTGAGAAATCCCGACGACGGACAAAGTCGTGTTCGAATTTTTGCTGGGCGAGGCCTGTGGCGATATGGTAATAAATAAAAGGTATGAGCAGAGAGAACTTGACCTTGAACGTCTTCTCATCCATATGTACGCAATTAACAACCAATCCAAACGAAGAAAATCAACCTGACATGTGCCGCCGGTCATCCGCCGCGAGCGCAGCGACGAATGCCCCAAGTCGAATTCGTGGTCAGATCGAAGTCGTCGGGCAAGACCGAGTCCAGTCCAAGTCGAGGAGACAGCGGGTACGAAAGCGCCGCCGCCGTCGAAGACATTTAGGATAGTGGGCTAAATAATGGTAAGTACAATATTGAACATGGTGGTCAGAAGCAACTGACCGTACGCGTGGCGGACGAGATCACAGTCACGACGAGATGCCGGCGAGGGAGCGACGGGGATGAGGAGAGTACCGTCGTTGAGTCCATCGTGGTCGTGTTGGGAGAAAGCGCGAAGGTCAAAGTGGGGGAAGGGAATTGAAAGAACTGGGGGGGCATTTTGATTTGATTCGAAAGATCAACATCTCAAGAGGGAAATAATCTTCATAGCGGCTTCAGCAACATCGAATACGAGGCACGAACGAGCTCACAATCATCTCGTCGCATTCTAGGTCCTAGACTCGTGTGCCCAACATTGGCGTCGCCTCGGGGTTCGAGTCCGACGGGTGTTGGCCCTCTCGCTTACTGCTTAGTACCTCTTGAATTGCCAGCAAGTTTGGCGGCGAAACAGATCTGAGCCACAAAAAGCGTGGCATACGCCGGGTAGTAAAGGTCTTCCGGTGAACAAACACCTCGTTATCCAGCCTTCGATGCCCTGCTCACTTCCAATCATGTAAAACTGAGCGAACCACATTAATATTGGTAAGGTTTCTCCCCGTTCCAGAGTGAGAAAGAAACTGTCCGTACGTGAAGCTGGCCCGTTGCGCACCAAATTCAAAGACTGGTCATAGTACAGATATATACAACTTGAAAATGAGAATGAACTTTCAACCTCTTCTGTCTACCAAAGTGCTACTAGAGGGTCCACCCCTTGGATACCACCGATTCGCATATATCGAGAGGTCTACCCGCATCTCTCGTGGTTCTTCCATATTGTCAGACTCGACTTCATCATCATTGCCCGATGTGTCCCCTTCGCTCATTTCATCGCTGTCAATATCACTCATTTCATCATAGTCAACAGACATGGCTTCGGACGTGTCTGAGTCACTGGAGTCCTCCTCCGGCGATGCATGGTTGGAGGGACCAAGAGGAGGGCGTTTCGACGCCGTCATTCTCTGAATTGGGTAAACAACTGCCGGGGGAGGCCGCTTACGCTGCGATGGGTACTCTGGCCTCTTATCCAAAATATGTGCATGCTTGGCGGTAGCACGCTCAATAATGGCTTGCTTCTTTTCCGGACTGACAGCGATGTTCTTGTAACGTTGATTTCGTATTTTTTTTGCGACAGTTTTTTTGACGAGGTCGGCGATTACCCAGTTGAGGTGAATCATCTGTCATATACTTCGGCAGGAAAAACCTAGATAGAGTGTCAGCCAGGTTTCTTCTATGTGAAGCTGCCTTTACAATAAGAATGGAGACGTCTGAGGGTCACACAAGACTGAAACTCTGTAAGTGATAGGATAATGAGAAAGAGAAATGGTCTGCATACCCTATGAAACAAATCCTTGCACGGACAGACGAAGGTGTGAGTGCATTTGAATGCGGGTTTGCTGCACTTCTGTGCTACCTTGGTAAATGCCTCTGAATGGATAGAGGTACGTACCGTGCAGATCGACTTAAACCTCCACGCTGTGCCCATCTTATCCATCGCTTTCAACTTGGAAAAGATAAGACGAGCATCCTGCTCTCCAAGACGGCGTTTTATCTCCTGAAGACGACGTGGGTCATCCCGTTCTGGCAGGGAAAAGAAGGAGACACGTACCTCATATCGCATTTGATGCGGCCAAGTCATATAACCTGGATCTTCAGTCAAGTCCATAGAGCGCAATTTTGTGAGGTCGGGTCCGTCAGTCATGGTGATGTTGTCGCGCTGAGGTTGAGAAGTCATGGCCGGGGGGGGGAACGAAGCCGGACAAAGTACAAAGTAAAACAAGAAGTGCGTGATATGGTAGACTAGTGGTACGCGCCGAAAGGTCTTCCACGCAGAACCAAATGTACATGTAGACCTTGGAGAAAGATCGTTGAGCGTGAGAAGTAATTGCCACTGACAGAAATGCTTGCATAAGCAAAGCATCTTGTCCTTCACCGTCTTACAGAAACCCATGCTCATCTAGGCCCAGCAATCCATGGGGTTTACCTCCCTTACGACTGTCTGGAGCCGATGTCGCGGTTACACTTTGTGTTCTGCGAGGAGCGCAGTCGAAAAGAAAACCACTGCGTACAATGTGAGGATGAAGGGTAAGTAACCGCCTTCTCCCCTTGTCTTTCGATTTCTGACAAATCATGTAGAACGCGTTGCTTTCCCTCGGCCGTCTGTTCAGATAATCGGGCATCGCCTGATGTGCGCGACAGTAAGGACCTCGTCCTGATCTCGTCGAAGTCGTGTTTCGTCACGACTTGCCCCTGGATGGGTCCCTTGGGCGGGTAACAAGTTGCGTTCATCAAGCCACCAAGAATGTATTGGCAGGGATGTTAACAAGCTACCTGTAATGTTTCTCTTTGCTCCGCCTTCGACGTCGCTCACCATCCTCTAGGTTCAATAACTAGGCACGGCACCCAAAGGAACACAGTTGGTCTTTAACGCTCATCAGAAGAAAATAGGCCCAGCAGTCGATGGGGTTTACCTCCCTTTCGACTGTCTGGAGCCGATGTTGCAGTTACACTTTGTGTTCTGCGAGGAGCGGAGTCAAAAACAACACAACAGCGACCAATGTGATGATGAAAGGTAAATAACCGCCGTCTTCCCCTCGTCTTTCGTTCTCTGACAAGTCTTACAGAACGTCTTGCTTTTCCATTGGGCGCTGGTTCAGACAACCGGGCATCGCCTCATGTACACAGCAGTAAGGACATTGTCCTGATCTTGCCGCAGTCGTGTTCCGTCACAAAGTTGCTTTCATCAAACTACCAAGAACGTATGAGCGGGGAAGTAATAAGCTATCGGTAATGTTTCTCTTCCGGATTCTGCGTCGCTCACGATTCTTTAGGTTCTATTTACTGGGATAAGTATCGTCTTTCGATGTCCGAGAAGCAATATCGATTTTCCCTTTGCCGCCGGTTCAGAGATCTGTTCTGGCATTCCTCACTTGCATTTTCTCTTCAGAACGGATATTATCGATGTCATACAGAAACATTTCTCGAAGCGATGTCCACTATTGGAATGCTGACTCAAAGCTCCCTACGACCCAGACGAGCTTCTGCTCTGGCCAAGGGAAGGCAGGAGAGCGCGTTGACATCGACGTCTTGATGATGCGTCCGTTGTCTGAGTCCAGGTGGGCACCTTGGCGCTAGCTTCATGGATAACTTCCTCGCTGGACTGTTCAACTTTCCAAGCAAATTTTCAAGGTAGCGTACCTGTATGCCCCGAGGCCTGAATTAAGCTGAAATCCCTCAGATTTGAATCGGCGTCACAACCAAATGGGGTCGTTCGATCGTGGTGGCTGCACGGTTCCAGTCATTGGGTTTTTAGTGGCTACCAGTCGGCGTCTGCGTCTTCTCGGGTCCCCGCTCCCCGCTGGAGAGATTTCCTAAAGCAAATGTTCACTTGTTCTTGTACTGTAAATCTACTCCCCGAAGACAAACCGCGGAATTAGTGCCGAAGACGAACATATTCACATCGCCCTCAACATCGAAAGGGGGGGAAGTCATTGGATGTTATTTTCAGAAGAAATGTGGCGTTGGATTTGCGGTGGGTGTTCAAGTTGGATGAACAAGGTACTTGCGATTTCGACGTTATAGAATGACAAACAAGCAAACGACAGCACTACGAGAGCAAGAAACGTAAATCAAGACTAGATCTAGGCACCAGTAAGTTTGATTCAAGATTCAGAAACTCGGCGCTGACCACTTTGCTCGCAAGATACGCGTTGTACTTGACGGACGACGTCGCCACAACGTGCTGCTTCCAATGATAATGGATCATGGGGCGGCGGTTGATACGGCAGAGCTCGCATGCGTAACGGGAGTACGCGTCGAGGTGCATCTTGGGGGAGTGGTTGGGGAAAATGGAATAGTAACTTATTTGGAGAGAGTATCGCGTGTGGTACTGGATGGCGCTGGGTGATTTTGAGCGAGGCTGGGGAAATAGATGCGAGCGAGCATACCGGTTGCGGGTCAGCCGTGGATGATGGTCGTATTTCGGATTGTCCGATTCGCCGTGGGCGTTGGCGATGGCGTCGAACAGGTCCATAACGTCCGAGGACTGCGATGGCGAGGAGCGACATGGAGAGCGTTTCAAAAGGAAGGAAAGAAAAGATAACAGTGCTCCGGTAAGTATTGCTTAGATTAAAACTATCGACTACTCACCCAATCCCCTTGCTTAGCACGCGAGATCCGTCCTCGAATCCATCCAATAAAGTCGGCGAGCCATTGGCCACGGTAAGAGGCGGGCATGGGCGCAAGTGATGGCGGGAATTAAAAGAGTCAAGTCATGAGGTTAGGGTTTTGGCGGTTAGCTCGACAGCGCACATTGCGCGTATAGCATCTGTCTATTTGGCCATAACCCGCACCCGGTGACGAAGATGAGCTCTTCATTCCTCAAATTCGAGTGGGAGGTGAGCCGATTCATCCTCCGCATCTGCGCAAGTGCCCGCCACCGCCACCAACACTAACACCTGCGCCGACGAATATAGACGCTCCTGCTCTCCAGGCATGGACGGTGACTATATCGGACCTCGTGGATAGACTACTCAGATGATGAAGAGCAGGATGGAAATATAGGTGAGCATCACACTTGCAGTGACAATGCCCCAGTTGGGCGGTTCAGCATTGCTTCCATTTGGGACCAAGACTCGGACCCCATCCTTATATTTCCATGTCATTTCTCTCAGACAGCATCATTGACCACAATCCAAACATAGATGCCCATCTGTGCGGCTTCCAGGCTCCTATGCGCTCGCTATTACCGACGATGAACAACGGTAAATACGGTCGAGCAAGGCCGCTCACGCTGCGCTCATCACCGGCAGGAGCTGCTATTGATAACCAGTGGACACCTCCATCTTCCTCCGACGTCCGTCCAGGTCTCTCTGCCAATCATTCCGAGTCAGTTATCACCCTTAATTCACCCTCATCACCCAACTTTTCGTCTGGCCAATCCTTTCATTCACCTCTCATTCGCTCCGCCTCCGAAGGAGAATCCTCATTCCAATCCAATATTGGCAGGTCGTCTAAATCTATGCTCGGCACGGACTCATCCCATTTTCCTGATCCGTACCCTTTCCAACCGCCGCACCATTACCTCGTCTCATCGCTGTCAGGCCTGTCGTCAGCAGACCCGTCTTCTGCTTCGACACGCTCATCTGCCTATGCGTCTTCGGGCAGTGCTATGGTCGGGAGAATTTGGTCATTTTCAAGTCGCATCAGGCGACGACGATGCGTCCGTGGGTGTGGGAATAACGTCTGATGCCGTGGTGCAGCTGTTGGCTAGCGGTTCAAGGCATTTAGTCTCGCGCTCCTATAGATCGGACAAGGTGGTGTGAAGGGAGTATTCGCTTCCGCTCCTCTTCAATCGGCCATACCACGTCTCAAGGACATGAACATTATGTTTCCAGACTCCACGAAAAACCAAGTTTCGACATGGGTTGACATACAGTTGATGAGAGAGACGAGGTCGATATTAGCGAGGAGGATACCTATGACCACTACGACGATGAGGATGAGGATGATAGGACCTCCGCCACCGTCATAGCAGAGGAAGGTCGGGGTCTCATTGTGCAGGGCGATAGCGTTCCACTTTCGCAGCTGTCCGTCAAATTGGGTATGTTCAATCTTCGTTCCTCTATAACCCCTTTCAAATGTTTCTGCAGGCACGTCACATCTGCTCGTCGGGTCCTCCAATAACCCCAATGCAATGCAAGGGTTTTTGACCAACAACGTTTCCCCCAATATCTTCAACCCTTCTCGCATTGGATATATTAGCTAATTTCCTCGGCGCTTTACCTCCCGTTCTTATGCCATAATTTGGAGGAGCTCAATATTGCCTCTAGTCCTTTACGCGTCGTGCCTGTTTTCCTGGCTGACCTCGTCAACCTGCGAGTTATTATCGTTGATTCGACTGGTATAGGCACCTTGCCAGATACTCTGGTTGATCACGAAAACTCCATACTATCAGCCGAGGTCGATATTCCGCTTTCCACACTAGTCGTGTCCAACGCTGTCTTCTCAGGTATTCTGTCTCTCGTGCAAAGCTATCTGCCCCGACTCTGATTCTTTCTCTATCATCGACCCTGCCGCCCATTCGCCCAACGTGACCGCTCGTCTAAAGAGCATGGACAAAACGCACTTTACGCCCCCAGTGGAATCAAAGACGCGCAACAGGCAGACTTCCAAGCTAAGGGAAGTATGCCTGATCTGCGTACGGCCTGCTTTGCCTTCTCCTTGAGAAAAAGCACTCGACCTCCCTACATTACCGATCACTAAGGTCCAAACGATCCAAAAACTTACCCGATGACGAAAAAGATAACATCAGGGAGACGTACGGGGACTGGTATGATGCCGCAGAGCCCACCCAAGATGATGCAACGGAAGAGGAAGTCTTGACGCAGTTGGCGCAGAACGCAGAGAACGCGGACGAAGAAGGTACTGAAGGCGTGGAAGAGAACGAGGATGCTATTGAGGACTGGGATCGGCAACGTACAGCGGGTGGTGAGGAATCGGAGTGCGTCGATGAAGATAACGGACAGTCTGAGGGCGAGGAAGAAGAATGGTACGTGAATTCTTACAATTGGATTACTTTACTGAGCAGAGTTTAGATTGTGCTACAAGAGTACATGTACTTTTTTCACGAATGCGACACCAAGACACAAGCAAGTCTTCAAGACTCGGTAAGTGTCCTCGCATCAAAGAGAAGCGGGAAATACTGACGAATTCAATAACAGGCCTTACTTCCCCTTGATCAACGACTTGAGGATTGCGACGATGCAGCTACAAGTCGTTCGTTACAGCAAGTAAACGCGTAACCGAAGGACGAATTGGTACCTTGGTTGAAATTTTCATCGTTGAGTTGGCTTAGGGTTAGATCTCCAGCGAGGACGAGCAGTCTTTCGGCGGCGTCGTTCGTTAGTGGAGTGGGCAGTGTGGCGGTGTCGGAGAGCAAGCGTGTGCCGGGGGAGACGTCGGTGGCATATGTGTTGCAGGCAGATCAGTGGTGTTGGCGTTGATGGTCTGGGATGTCTCCGGAAGGCAGCCTTTCGGCGTTGTTGAGAGGTGGACAAAGCAGCGCAGCGGCGTTGGAGGGTGGGCGCGCGTTTGGGAAGGCGTTGGTGCCGTCTGTAATTGCGTAAGGATAGCTATGGGGACAAAATGAACGGTTACGCACCGTCATTCCATATGGCCTTTCTCTCCCTCTCTGGACGAGATTCTCCAGTAACGCGCGCCTGTTGCACTGTTCGTCCCGCCGCTCAGTCTCGCGGAACAACTAGGATTGAGAGGATATTTGAGGTAAGTAATGGCCAGCAAAAGAAACGATCTATTACAGTATTTTGTCCGCCAGGTGGCTGCGAACAGCGACGTTGTTGTTGATGTCGCGGTGAAGGAGGGCGCAGAGCCAAGGCGCCATGTCGGTGGTCGTGGTCGTAAGAGAGAGCGTTGTGATCGCGGACGTAATCCGCTCCCGCGATCGTCTCGAGTACGCTCTTTCACGTTGACCACGAGACCTATCTTGTATCTTAATAGGTAAGTAAATCTTTCTATTCGATTTTGTTGGATATTCCCTTATTCTCGCACCACCACTGTACTAGTACCATTTCCCTGGGTCTTATATTACCACTCCCTCTAACTTCGTTATCCATCTCAACCTTTTCATCGACCAAATCCGCCAGCACACCGGTGAACCCATCGACTTCTTCCGTGGCTTCCAGTCTCTCGCAATGGACGTTGTCTCCGCCTACTGCTTTCGCGCACTCCTCGGCGCGCTCACAACGTCTGACTTCAACCACCTCATACTACGTGCAATACAGGGCGCAGAGACCATCGGGACCGTGGCGCAGTACTTCCCCGTTCTGTACCGCCTCCCAGTGTGGCTGGGCACTACGCTGAATCCTGGCATGGTAGGCCTGGGCCAAAATCGGACGAGCTCGTTTGTGATTGGACCGTCCGCTCTCGTCCGACCAGACCCTTTGCACTTCTCACTGGGTGCATACCTAAACCTTTGCGGATGCTAGATCTCAGCCTTCTATTGTTTGCGTTCATCCCGCATCTGTGATCATAGCATAAGATCCCATTGCACCTCTCTACCACCGGATACTCTTCGACAGCGGCTACTCAAGGAGAAGCCTGACATAGCACAGAAAAAAGAATAGAGATGCGTTGACAACACGGGTTGACGGTCTTGTCTTTTAAGCATGCAATGCACGGTATGTCGATCTCTTCTTATACGCTCTCCAGCTGATTCAACATGCCACAGGATAATGTGGTGTAGGATCTAGCTTGGGGCTCAGCATAGTTGTACTGCTACCTCATTGAGAGCCCTGAGGGCTCTTGTCCAATCGATTCTCATCTACCTTCCTGTACATTTCATTCCTACGTTACTCACGGGTCCTAATGTGAGGTTAGCGTGATGCCAGATCACGGTAGCCGTCACATGGGTATGTTGAGGGTGGAGATGAGCGTCGAAGAGTCTCAGAGAATCTGAAATGACTGGTGTAAGTGGTAGTAGATTCGGAGAACCTGGTCCATCTACTGTAAGTCTGCAAGTATTTATACAAAAAAGACAGCTGAGTAATCGTGTTGAAATAAGAGTTGCGATAAGGAACTCTGTACATATCCGCCGCGCCGCGAGGTGGTTAACGTGCACGTAACACCCAATCGTTACATGGTTCCAATCTGCATGTTGTCCTCAGCATCCAAGTTCTCTCTGAGGCCATCCCGCAGTAGGGGATATGCTTGCTCTCCAAGATGTCTTAGCTGGTCCACATCGTGATTCAGTGATTATGCGGTGATTTTGGGCAGCGGTGAAACCATGGGTGCCCAAGAGAGCTGATGTGTCTGGTTCGTTGCGATGCCCAGGGATGAATGCTTGCGCATGAGAGAATGAAACACGGGATGATGGGACGAGTCGTTGACGACGCGGGATTGGCTGAGCAGGGTGCGGTTGGGAATGTATGAAGGGCATAACACGAGAGGGTGACCGGCGGCGGTAGTATTGAGTGGTGGTGGAAGGAAATGGGAAGAGAGAATCATCAGAGCTCTTCCCCGACCGGTCATGAAGTCCGAGCGATTCATCTGTAGAAGCCAGAGGTACTGCAGGTGCTTTGATGGATGTGCGACGCAAGATGGTGTTTGTATTCGGAGCGTGGTCCGATGTCTCGTGATCGTGATGTTTTTCACTCCTGCCATCATCTGCTCTAGAGACGTCTGCGTGTTTGCCGCGGCATGGTTGGATTTGCGTTGCCCGACTCCGAACTCGCCTACACGCCAAGTGTGAGTGTCGACTTGGGACGACATTAGTGCCCGCGGTATAGGACACACAAATACCACCAATTGAACAGTCCTGTCTCGCGCTTCCCAGATTAGAATTTCCGCCATTTCCAGAGAGCTAAACAGTGGCGTAGTCTCGCCCTCCATTTGTTCTTCTTTTTGAGGACTGCTCCAAAGAGTGGAATGATTATCACCGAGGTGCCAATTTCTTTCACAAGCAGCTTCCTGCGAGTCTAATTCTTCAGCAGCAAAATATGCAGCAGATAGCCACATAGAATCAGCATCTTGGAAAGGATCCTCAGCATCGTCATTCGGGTGCGCGCCGGACAATTGGATCGTTGATGGGTCATCATCTCCTTCTTCACTTGATGTTTCTTCATCATCGCTACATTGGTAAGATTTATGACCCGGATGACCACAGCGGAAGCATAGGTTCTTGGCTCGGTACTCATACCATTCACGTCGGCTGAGCACTCGCCTTCTAGGTTCACTATGGCTTTCCGAAACATCTGAATAGGAACTCTCGAAATCCCAATCGTACTCAGGTGTCGACTGGCAGGACCTTTGATAGTCGAGATCCGTACCACGCGTTGCGCGACTTATCTGCTAGGCTAGATGTCGAAAGGTCTGTTTCGTAGTCATCAGAGGACGAGTTTTCTACATGAATTGACATGATCATTTCTGCAAGCTCGGCTGCATTGATGACATCGTTGTACGATGAGGTTTCCGGAGTGAGTTTGTCCTTCCAAAGTTCCTGCTGAATTCGGGAGCTCAAGCTACGCCAAAGCCGAATAACCCTATCGAGTTCATCACTGATACCTACGGTGTTGAACAGTTCACCGAGAATGGTGACATGCTGTCGAAGTACGTCTTCCTTGTTGCAAATCATCAAGTTTGGCTCTCTGATCCATTCGATAGGTTAGTAACGGAAAGCAGTGATTGTACAACGCGGTAAAGAACTGTTGCAGACGCCAACAGTGGACATTGTCGGCTACTTTACTGATGTAGAAATCGTGTGCATCGCCTGTCAAATACCTCGCTAGCTTTGAAACACGATATTTCTTTGCAACGCGACCATCTCGCTCATAGTCGGTACTATCCGTGACGAACTTCATGAATTCTCGGATACTTGGTGAGCCGGCTCACTTTCTTTTTCGAGACATGGCGCTTGGATTTCTTCTGGCTCGAAGAATCCGAATCCGAACTAGACTCACTCGATGAATCACTGGATGACGAGGACGAAGACCTTGAGCTCGACCACGAGCTGCTTGAGTCATCTGGTGGGTTAGGAAGGTTATTCCTTTTTCCTCCGTTGAGAAGCTTGTCTAGGTGGGTTTCCGGAGCGATCTGTTTAGACGGGATGAAGAAGTCCTTGGCGCTGTTCGCCTTGGACTTGGACCATGTTCGCGGGCGTTCTTCCACCACGTCACGGATCTTTTCGGTGATATTATCCGTAACGGGAGAACAGGTGGCGCGTTTCTTGGACTGAGTTTTCTCGTTCTCATGCCTACTATGCTGTGCAACAGGACCTGTTTCGTCCTTGGCCAAAGCCTTATGGACACCTCGTGAGTCATAATGTTTTAAAGTGGCATCGGGCTCATCCTCAGATAGCGCCGAAAACTTATTTGACTTGAATGCCGCAGCACCATTGGAGGCCAAATTTTTATATGGAGACACATGCTTAGTGGGGACAACCCCAACTGTTGTAGGCACATCCATTTGTCAATGGATACGTCGTATTCTGCTTGCTAGGCCTACGAAGCGAACTACGTGGGTACGAAACAGTGGTCCACGGGAGAGGTTCGTCAACCCGTCCCACCATAACATCGCGGTCAAAGACTGGAGCCGCCTGAGAAACATCGCGATGCTTCTCAGGGATACGCGAGTGCACTGAAGCATCCGCAGATGCTCCATGCGTCTCGGAGCGCATGGGTTTAAAGCCGCATGCATTGGATAGGGGATGGGCAAGGTCAAATTGAGGAGGCTTACCTGACTCATTTTTTCGGGGTTCAACGGCGTTGTCGTCGTCGTGGGCAGAGGGTGTCGTTGGTGTCGGCGGAGCAGAAAGGGCTCTACGCCTAGTATGGAGATTGGCGGAAGACATAGAAGTAGAGGGGTGTCGAGGATGTCCGGGTTGATCAGACCAGGACGCTCCGTCGACGAGGAGAGAGGTTCAGAGAAAAGCAAGGAGCAGTTCCCAGTCAAAATTATGTGAGGTTAGCGTGATGCCAGATCACGGTAGCCGTCACACGGGTATGTTGAGGGTGGAGATGAGAGTCGAAGAGTCTCAGAGGGTCCGGGTGTAAGTGATAGTAGATTCGGAGAACCTGGTCCATCTACTGTAAGTCTGCGAGTATTTATACAAAAAAGACAGCTGAGTAATCGTGTTGAAATAAGAGTCGCGATAAGGAACTCTGTACATATGTATCCGCCGCGCCGCGAGGTGGGTAACGTGCGCGTAACACCCAATCGTTACACCTAAACTCCTCCTCCGTTCGCACCGCATTTTGAGCACACTGCTTGGCTCGCTACGCAGTTATCCACCAGCATGGCACCGGGCCTCAGCATGCACAGTCTTGGAGAGAAGCAATGAAAACAGGGCATGTGCTGTCGCGTCCCTTCTTCTTGGGAACGCGCCTCGGAGACTTGAAGGGTTGAAAAAGGAAGGGTGTTCCTCTATGCGAAGAACGATATATAGGGACGGCGGGGGTGGCATGTTCCATCTCTAGAACAGCTGCACCTACCTGGGTAGCCAAGCCCGCGCCACCCCAATGGCGCGGACGGCTCGGGGGTCTTTAGAACTCGTACTTCTTCATCGGATCTTTACCCTCCACGGGTGCTATGGTCGGAACAATCAAGATTACCTCAACTGGCGCCTTCCTCTGCCTCCGTAGATCGACCTTCTCATTATCGACATTACTTTCGCCGTCCGCGTTGGCTTACGCGAAAAGGCCGGATGGAAGAAGGTAATGTGATTTCTTTCGTTGGCAGTTGGAGTTGAATGCTCATGATGCCGCAGACGGACAAACCCTGCAGACAACATCATCCCGTAGCATCAGGTCAGCTTTCCCGCTCACAGATTCCAGTCCTAGACTGTCATACGATATTAATCACTTCCATGAATTCACCCGGTGACCACAAACCCTGCTTGGTCTTGTCCGATCGGATTAAGGACAGAGGGATGGGATGGGTGCCCGCGCTTGGCGCGTAATCAATCGTATTTTACTGAAGAAGGCAAAACAAAACGATTTTTCTTCATTCACAGCGTGTCTAAATACAAGGGCTAGAATCCCCTTCCCGTACCCTTATAGTAGTACCAATTGAGCCTTGCAAAGACCGTTCCAAGGCAGAGTCGTTACATTGGCGGGGTCGGATTTTTTCCCACGATTTAATGGGACTGTGTCTTTTTACCATCACCTCAAAGTTACAACTTTTTCCATCGACCACATGCTTCTGTTATACGATACTACTCATTAATACAAGTTGAAGCACGTTTTTATTTCTTCGAAATTCGCGTTTCCGCCTGATAGTACAGGACGTGATCTTTCCCGACAAGTTACTCTCATCCCCAGCCATGCCATTTACTCCTGTACAAGAAATAGACCCCCAACGGGCAGCGAGAACGCGAACGATGATGTCTCGAGTGTTTGGAGTGCCGACGCTACGCGATTTCCAGGAGGAAGCGGGACAGAACGTGACTAAGGGCAGCACATTTTTTGATGTGCCAACGGGCGGTGGCAAGACTCTGGCGCTCTGGTATTCGCTCTTTTACCACACATGGCCGGTGAAAGTGATGATGATGAAGGTGACAAGAGGATTGTAGTGGTCGTGGGTCCGCTGTCAGCGCTGATGGAGAGTCAGGCGAAGGAATTGAACGCGCTTGGTATACAGGCCGTTGCATTCACCTCAAACACTAAAGACATGGACCATAAGCTCGAGGTGTGTTCTCTATTTCTGACTTTGATTCATTGAACTTACGAATGGTAGGATTTCTCGAAGAACAAGTACCGCATTGGCCTTCTGGGACCGGAAATGGCAGATGATCCCCGCTTCAAAGCAGTCGTCATTGACTCGCCTACTTTCCAAGACAACATCATTCAGGCATCCATTGATGAAGGCCATACCATTACAGAATGGGGAACTGATGACTTTCGGCCCGAATTCAGCAACCTGATCACTCTCCTCCGACGCATGCCTACCGAAGTTCCCGTACTCGTAGCCTCTGCAACGATGCCACCAGAAGTCTTGGAGGATATTCGCTCCAAGTTACAACTTGAGAGTAACACAGCGATTATTGCGGTATCGAACGAGAAGATGAATGTCGCGCTCTCGGTCCACATCCTCCAAAACCCACGAACTACATATGCAGATTTGATCACTCTCTTTCCTCATGATAGCATTTCACCGTCTGACTTCCCCAAGATTCTCATTTACGTGAGCAGCTGCAAGGTCGCCAAGGAAATACAGGACTTCCTGCGCAAGCACGCCCACGACTGGATCCCTTCTGACGCGTTCGAATTCTACCACCGGCACATTGACGAGGAACGGAAGGTGATCGAATAAGAGATGGCCGTGCTCGTGCCGTTGCAGCAACTGATGCTCTTGGAATGGTTAGTTCATTTTCTTTGTGGCATCTTTGTATACTCACTCGCAGTTTGAGTAGGGCATGGATTTCCGACTGGTCAAACACATTTTCCTCTGGACAGAGCCATGCACTTTTCTTTCTCTCATCCAGAAAATTGGACCATGTGTACGCGATTTCAGAGAACTCGGAGAGGCGACAATGTTCATCACGAAGGCGGCATACTGTTTGGAGTATGAGGCTGAGGGTAATGAGACCACGTCGTACGCAAGGACTCATCCCCATTCGAATATCCCAGCACCGAAGTAGTCGACGGCCTCCCGCTCATCAACCGCGCCACACCTGGCGAGCCTGGTGCGCATCTCAGAACGCTACGGACCGCGTAGACCGCACATCCTAGTCACCATCCTTCGAGTCCCGCTTTTAAACAAGCCCTTACTTTGATCTAAAGAACAACATCAGTTCATGAACGAAATTGTTTAAGCTTCCAAATCTTACCTAGACGTGATAATGCCGACAACCAGCACCGTAACACTCCCGATGGCGGGGTTCCACAAAGCATGGAGGCGTCGGCCAGTTTGACGATGATGCTCCCAAAGTCGCGTACCCAGGACATCGAGCAATCCAAGGTCATACAGACAGAGACGACGTTGGAGAGGAGGCGGATCCGGCAAAGGATTGAAGTCAAGTCGTCTACAAGGTCTGACTGAGCTGGGAGCACAAAGAGAACAAAGTCGGCTTACCTTGTGAGTGCAAATTTGTCGACACGTTAGCCGCCTCTGGAATGTCCTGACAAAGATAAGGAGGGCATTACACAAATCAAAACAAGACTAACCGTGTAATACGCTAGTCCGAAAGCGATCCCGTCCAAGGACAATTGACTTGGTGTATCCCTCATGACATGGCGGCGGTCATGAAGACATCCGTCGTGGTGTCAATACACACGGCGGTAAGCTCTCGTCGTCCCATACGACTCGCTCCCACCGGCACGAAACCAAGTTGGAAACGGATGCGTCACGAAAACAACGTCGTACGGCAGTCCCAAGTAAAGTCGTTGTCCACCGGCGTGAAGCCGAGTGGGCAGGACACGTCATGAAGACGATGCCCTGACGTAGACCAGTCGTACATTACCGTGGAGTGTGCTGTGAGAGTTAGAGAGCACGAAGCACGAAGATAAACGAGTTACTTACCACTTGAGGAATTGGGGGCGCTAGTCCAGGAATAAACCGCAGCGAATACGTGCAACGGCGTCCAAGGGCGCAGTCCCGAGCTCGAGTTTGGGGTGATGGTCTGTGTGAGGCATTAGTAGAGAGCCCAAAACACAGACGAATGAGGTCTACTCACAATTTCAAGGTCGTTGGCGTCACTGTCAGACCGAACGGGCTAGCAAAAGTTGGCCGACGTCGTTGTCGTAGTCCGGGGCGCGAACGAATGATGGCGACGTCTGCAAATCGAGGGCGGGGGTTATGAATGATGCTAGGAGATGGCGGGACAAACGACGTACCGCGGCCATCCTCGACGATATGGTGAGGGGGAGGAGTCCGGAATGTCCGGTTTCGAGTATGCTAAGGCAATGGATGAAGTCTGACTTATGAAAGAGGACTGGTGCTTTGAGTGGTGGAGCGTACGTCCTAAGGAAACCGTCAGATTGTTCAAAGCAAAAAGTTTCACATCCAACGCGTCGTGTAAGTCTTTAACGTTTAACGCCTCCGTCGTCTGATCCGTTAACTCACACTCCCAATAGACGGTGCTGTCTAAGAAATGGCGCGAATTTCGTCCGGTTCGTCTTCAAGAAGCACTCCATCAACGGCGACTAAGGTGGCTTGAGAGTTGAATATGCCGGATCTGTTGGGAGATTACCGGAAGGACGCGGACGGTGTCGAGCATTCGAAGATGGCATCATTAAAGTAGGCCTATGGATAGTCCCTCGTTCTATTTCGCGGAGGACTGGCGGGAAGGAGCTCTAATTATTAGTGTAGAGCATTAAGATACGGGGAAACATACCTGAGACACGCCGGATGGACTTTAGGCAACGGACTGCTCGCTGAAGCCTCAGATCCGGATCCGGAGTGACGGGTGTACCGGGACCGCTGGCGCTGCCATTTGGCGACGCATATTCCATTTTGACATCGTCAGAGGATGAAAGAGAGTCCGGATAACCGTGGAAGCGCGTCCTGCGTCGGTGTTGCTTGTGGTGGAAGAGCGAGAAGTCCGGGTGTCCGGGTCCGGTTAACCGGTCATCCGGATGAATGACAGTTTTGTCTGCCTCGAAAATGTGGGGAAAACAGGCAGTTTTAGCCTGGTTTATGAAACACAAAAACCCCTCACAAATATAAAGTTTTGGCCCTGTTGTTGCACCAATGAAATAGCACGGAAACACTGTGTTGTGCGGCCATTGTCTACCCCGTGGAAACAAGGCAAGAACTTGGTGTTTCCGGCATGATATCGGCATTCAAAAAGGACTGCAAAACATTGAGTTTTTGACAGTTTTCAACCATATTGAACATCAAACAGGAACAATGAGTGTTTAGGGTGATTTTTTTTACTCTTAAACTCCACTGAAACATGGTGTTTTTGACTCATTATCGACACACAGCAACACAGGGAACACATACTATTCTGGCAGCATTATTGGCATTCCACAACTGAATCAAATCATGAATTTTTTACCTGGTTTTTTTCATATTGCGCAAAGCGTGACCACATAATGTTTTGAATGTATATTTGTTATGTTTTCTTACTCTCTAACCCGACCCATCCTCCGTAGTGGCAAGGCGTCTCAGGATTTGACCCAGTTGTTCACCAGTACATCCAGCTTGCCGTCAGCTTCCTGGATATGCTGGACAGCCTTCTCGATGCTCGCTTGACTTGTAACATCCAGCTTCAGCCGGGTTCAAACGAATGTGAGTTGATCAAGTGCACGCGAAGGCATGAACTCACGGAATCAAAGTTCCTGGGACCCCGTCTTTGAATAAAGGCAGCAGCGGCCTGATTAAGGACTTGCGCACGGCGCCCAGTGATCTACACCTTGGCGCCGTTAGCAGCGAATCCCTTCGCAATCATCAATCCACTAAAGATACATTAATTAGCAAGAGCTTGCCCTGGTGTCAAAAGGGAGAGCATACATCCCGGTTCCGTGTCCGGACAGAGACATCGCAGTACCCATATTGAGATCTGTCATGTTTAGAGCTTAAACAACAAGACTTTGCGCGATCGCTCTAGTCTTTATAGTGATGAGCACTCGTATGTAAGGACAAGAACGACGAATCTTACAGGCAAGTGGCAACGGTGATCTGGATGCTCCGCATGTCATGTAAGGATGATGATGCTCGAGGAATCTGCGAGCGCACCCTCTAAGCCCGAGCCAATTCTCTTCTCAGCGACAAACACGTAACACGAATCAAAGGAAACTCTGTAACTCTGGGAACCGACGTCTGCCGAAGAAGCAGAAAGAAGGCGAGCGCGCCGCTCGTCCTCCGTCATCCGTTTTTTTGGGGGGGAATGAGTAAACCTGTCACGCACGCCACTGTGTCTTAGCAGAAAACTTGCCTCCGGCGGTTCACAATAACAAAATAAAAGGAATGTCGTGTTGGCCAAAGATGCCAAGTAGTTTGATATACAACATGGGTACACTGTGCCCAAAACGAT